>JPJW01001223.1:0-27513 GCA_000750755.1 Pseudogymnoascus sp. VKM F-4513 (FW-928)
GTGGCAGCAGACGCCGAGGCCGTATACGCCGCCGGGGGCGGGGGCGGCGAGCTATCAGGGGAGCTTTGGGAGTGAGGTGGAGAGGAATAGAGTGTCTTTTGCTGAGGAGGAGCGGGCGGGCGCTGGGAGGGCTGGGAGTACGCTCTCGAATTATGGTGTTGGCGGGACGCTTAACGGGGTGGCCCCTTTGCAAGAGGTTACAGTACTTGACGCCAAACCAGGCGAGAGTTTATCACTTACCATCAACACCGAGTCCCTTTCCACCACCCTACCACGAGACTCTACTCTTCCGCTCCTGAACCCAGACACCTCTACTTCTACTACTACTCCAGAATCAAATCTTGAATCCGAAGACACGACTTCACCTTCCAGCAGTAGGGAAAGCATGGAGAAAATCAAAAACATGCGCGCCGAGGGAGGAATCTTCGAAAAGAAGAGGCAGCTCAATGAACTGGAGGTCCTCCACGAGGCCCGTCGTCGCTTCGATGAGAAGGAAGCTGCCAAGGAGGAGAAGGCGGCACGCGCCCACGTGAAGGCGCTTGAGAAGAAAAATCTCAAAGAGGCCCTCAAGGCCGAGGCTCTGGCTCGCAAGTCAATGAGTGAGGCCAACGCCAACGAGAAATTCAGCGCCATGGATATGGAGTTTATCGAGGCCCCCATGACCATCGAAGACTTCCTTAATGCCGCCAACTACGATGAGGACGGCCAGAAGCGCCGCAAGAAGAAGCGTGCTTCCACCTCCAAGAAGGCTTATGTCGCCAAGCACAAGGCGCAGAATGCCTGGGTGGTATTCATGATCTGGTTCCGCACCAGACTCTTGAGGATCAGCAAGAAGCTCTAAGCTGTCCCACGACGTGTTCTTCAAAGCTGGGTTTTTTTCATGATGGTGATTCTTCTGGACGATGATGGATTGCTGTGGCAAGGATGGGTGGATCAATTTCACTCAAGAACTCGGATTGAGGACTTTTTACGACGTGTTCGACACCTTTGATTGACTTCAATATGCTTCTTCATCACTGCGAGATCAACGACATTTGCTTTTTGTTTTTTTCAGATTCCAGAATTAGCATTTCGATCAAGCCTTCCAACCATCCAATCCAGTCCACTCAGTTTCCACTTCTCCACGCACATGACACACCTCTTCTCCGCAAAGAAAAGCAAGATCAACCTAACCAAGAACTTCTTCGCCTTCACGCAAAAAACGATTATCACGACTCTCATTTTCTCTCAATTCTTCGACTTACATCATCCCGCATCAGCATTTCAACGGCATTACATCCCAGACAGAGAAAAAGGTTCTCAGGCGTTCTTACTCACTCGGCGGCATCTTCACGGGCGGGTTTCTTCTTTCAGCATCACGGCGCTTGGGCAAGGGGGGATATAGGTGGGACTGCAGGATGGGGGGTTTACTTTCACGGTGTTCTTGTGGCTCTTGTTTTTGTTTTTTGTTTTCTACGGGAGGGGAGAGAACTGTGGGAGATGGATTGGGCTGGACGGGATGGACGGGATGGACAGATGGTTTTGTTGATATGCTGGTTTTTCTGTTTTGCTACGAGCGTTTTCTGTCTGTATCTTATCCGGCGCCCTGGGTTCGAGGGGGGTTGGATTTAGGTGGCAAAGTAGGGACAGAGATGTGGTAGCTGGAGTGAATATACAGTTCTGCACATTACTTTTTGTTTTCTAATTTGTGAAGCGTGAGTGTGAGGTTTTGAGATGTGGTATCAAAATCTCAGGGGCACAGGTGCTGGCGGCGTCAAGTCACGTCACGTCATGTAACCCAGGCAGCAGCGGTGAATTCACTCTGTGTTTACAATTGTTTATTTTGAATTGAATTGATTGTGGGCGATGTGACGCCCTAATCTAGGGCGCTGTGATATGTGATGCTTAGTCGTCGTTGTTTATATGATAATCGCTGCGGGAATGGGGTGCTAAGCGTGTGATGCGCTTAGTCGTTGTTAAGGGGGATGCTTATATGATAATTTCTGTAGTGGTGGTGTTAGGGGCGCACATGGGAAGGATTTGTACTAAACTGCCTATTGAATTTACATTAGGTCTATACGTGTGTATTATAAAGTGAGAATAAATTTATAGGGATTTATTTTAATAGTATCCGTAATCTCAATGGAGAGGAATTGGGTTATTTGTTGGCAGAAGCTCTAGATAACTACGTTTGAGGCGGGAACAGCCAGAACTGAGAAAGCCACAGTTACTTAAATTTGATATTTTAATATTATTCAGTAAGGTCTATACAAATGAGGAATGTTCTGTGGATCACTCGCATTGTTGAATGCTTCTTTTTATACGAATCCTTTATTAGACGAAAGGAAATAAATACAAACTCCCCAGAAATATTCAGCCCACAAAACCACCATCGAGACAAGCCTCTTTGATATTATTATAAACTCTATTCTGCATTGACAGTCAATTTCACGCAGGACAAAGTCTCATATTCGCGTCCCCTACAATTTAAAACGTTGGTCAATATTTGATTGGCCCTCGTCGCTTTGCCAGTGTTGACTCTGAAGCAACGCCAAGAATTCGACGCCGGTGCCCAAACAGGCTTAGTGCATGTTGTCAGCCTCAACTCTTCGCCTGTCGCCTTTTTCCATCGAGACCACCTCCTGGCGACCAAGATCACCATCAACACCAACGCAACCCGCATCAACATCAAGGAATCGCGCGCTCGTCACCGTGCATTCCTAATCGCTGAACCTCCTTCGAAGGAAGAAGGCTTCCATACTCATCTCCCACGAAAACCGCGGCGCGCCCAACCCCCCCGAGATCACGGCTACCTAAACGGCGAGGCGGACTCAAGAGGCCCTCGGCCTGGGTTGCCGCTCGCGACCATCGCGACTGCGCCGTCTGCGCATCGAGCGCGTTCGGATTTCACTCTCGAGAGTTCGATAGACAGTTTGCACTCGCTCACACGGAGCGGAGATCGCGACTCGCCCCGATTTCATCAACGTCAACCTCACCTGCAGATCAGATTGCCACCTGGACTTTCGTCAACAACGCGACAAATACTTCATCATGGCGAACCTACACTTTGCGCACTCGGATGCGCCGTTGCGCACGATTCAGGAGATACAGTTTGGACTGCTGTCGCCGGAGGAGATCAAGAACATGAGCGTGGCTCACATTCTGTACCCCGAGACGATGGACGAAGGCAAGATGAAGCCACGCGACCAAGGACTCAACGACCCGCGCCTCGGATCCATCGACAGAGGCTTCAAGTGTGCCACCTGTGATGGAGGCATGGCGGAGTGCCCTGGACATTTCGGACACATCGAGCTGGCGAAGCCCGTCTACCACCCTGGTTTTCTGAAGAAGATCAAGAAGCTCCTCGAGATCGCCTGCCACAACTGTGGCAAGATTTTACTTGACAGAGTTAGTTATCCCGCACGGGATGGCATCTTCTTGTAACTGCGTGCTGACATTAGTGTTTTTTTCTCCCAGAGTAACCCACAGTTCAAAGCTGCCGTCTCGATGCGCGATCCCAAGCGCAGGTTCGAAGCCATATGGCGACTGTGCAAGCCGAAGATGATTTGCGATGCCGATATTTCGGTCGATGACGACGAGTTCGCTGCGGACCCCAAGGCAGCTTCGAAGAGGCCTAGCCACGGCGGCTGCGGAAACACACAGCCCGAAGTCCGACAGACTGCGTTGCAGCTGTGGGGAACGTGGAAGGTGCCAAAGGACGAGGACAACGAGAATGGACAACCCGAGAAGAAGCTGATTACACCAGAAATGGCGTTGCAGGTATTCCGCAACATCTCCACAGAAGACATCTACGACCTTGGTCTCAACAGCGACTACGCGAGACCAGAATGGATGGTCATCACAGTGCTTCCAGTTCCACCGCCACCTGTTAGGCCTAGTATTTCCATGGACGGCACTGGCCAGGGAATGCGTGGAGAGGACGATCTGACATACAAACTGGCAGAGATTATCCGTGCAAACGGAAATGTTCGCCAAGCTCAATCCGAGGGCTCTCCCGCTCACGTTGCGCTAGAGTTCGAGTCTCTCCTTCAATACCACGTTGCTACATACATGGATAACGATATTGCCGGTCAGCCACAGTCGCTGCAAAAGTCTGGACGTCCCGTGAAGTCCATTCGTGCCCGTCTAAAGGGAAAGGAGGGTCGTCTGCGTTCTAACTTGATGGGAAAGCGTGTTGATTTCTCGGCCCGTACTGTCATTACGGGTGACCCTAACCTGGAGCTCGACGAGGTCGGAGTTCCCCGCAGTATCGCCAGAATCCTGACGTACCCTGAGACGGTTACGCCGTACAACATTGGCAAATTGCACCAGCTTGTCCAGAACGGTCCCAACGATCACCCTGGTGCCAAGTACATCATCCGCAACGATGGTAGCCGTATCGATCTGCGCCATCACAAGCGCGCGGGAGCTATCTCTTTGGAGTATGGCAACAAGGTCGAGAGACACATTGTTGATGGTGATTTCATCATTTTCAACCGTCAGCCCTCGCTGCACAAGGAGTCCATGATGGGACACAGAGTCCGCGTTATGCCCTACTCGACTTTCCGTCTTAATTTGTCTGTTACATCGCCTTACAACGCCGATTTCGATGGTGACGAAATGAACTTGCACGTTCCCCAGACTGAAGAGACGCGTGCAGAGGTCAACCAACTCTGCATGGTGCCACTGAATATTGTGTCCCCACAACGTAACGGACCCCTCATGGGTATTGTCCAGGATACCTTGGCTGGTGTTTACAAGCTCACTCGTCGCGATGTCTTCTTGACCAAGGAACAAATGATGAACGTTCTCTTGTGGGTTCCAAGCTGGGATGGAGTTATCCCCCAGCCGGCAATCTTCAAGCCTCGCCCAAGATGGACTGGCAAGCAGCTGATCAGCATGATCATCCCCAAGGAGGTTAACCTGCACACCGCGAACGAATCCCGCGAGGATGCTCCGCTCAAGGATGACGGTCTTCTTATCTCTGAGGGAGAGCTCTTGTTTGGTCTGGTCACGAAGAAGGTCGTTGGAGCTACCAGTGGTGGTATTGTACACATCATCTTCAATGAGCTCGGATGGCTTGAGGCCCGCAACTTCTTCACTGGCTGCCAGACAGTGGTCAACTACTGGCTTTACCACAACGGCTTCAGCATTGGTATTGGAGACACAATCCCAGATAAGGCGACCATTGACAAGATCGAGGGTGCTGTCAAGGAGCAGAAGGATATTGTTGATGGCTTGGTTCTCCAGGCCACTACAAACAAGCTCGAGTCCCTTCCTGGTATGAACGTTCGTGAGACTTTCGAGTCACTCGTCTCGAAGGCCCTGAACACGGCTCGTGATAAGGCTGGTACACGTACCGAGAAGTCTCTCAAGGACGTCAACAACGCAGTTATCATGGCCCGATCTGGATCCAAGGGTTCCACTATCAATATTTCCCAAATGACTGCGCTTGTCGGACAGCAGTCCGTGGAGGGTAAGCGTATTCCCTTCGGATTCAAGTACCGCACCCTGCCGCATTTCACAAAGGATGATTACTCTCCCGAGTCTCGTGGCTTCGTTGAGAATTCGTACTTGAGAGGTCTTACACCGTCGGAGTTCTTCTTCCACGCTATGGCTGGTCGTGAGGGTCTTATTGATACCGCCGTTAAGACTGCCGAAACTGGTTACATCCAGCGTCGTCTCGTCAAGGCTTTGGAAGATGTCATGGTCAAGTACGATGGCACTGTCAGAAACTCCTTGGGCGATATTGTCCAGTTCATTTACGGAGAGGATGGTCTGGATGCCGTTTACATCGAGAAGCAGAGGGTTGACTCGATCAACATGTCCGAAACCGCTTTCGAGGAGAGATACCGCCTCGACGTCATGGACCAGGCCAACCCGCTTCCTGCGGACATGCTTGAGCACGCTAGCGAGCTCATGAGCGATGTGAAGGTGCAGCATCTTCTCGATGCCGAGTGGGAGCAGCTCAAGGTTGACCGAAAGATGCTTCGCGAGGTCAACTTCAAGAAGAAGGATGACGAGTCGATGCAGCTGCCGCTGAACGTTGTCCGCATTCTCGACAGCGCCAAGCGCCTCTTCAAGCTTGATGACTCGCAACGCAGCGACCTCCACCCCAAGCACGTGATTGAATCTGTCCGTGGCTTGCTTGACAAGATGATGATTGTCCGTGGAGAGGACAGCTTGTCGACTGAAGCCCAGAAGAACGCGACGCTCCTCATCAAGGCCCAGCTCCGTCAGCGCCTGGCCTTCAAGCGCGTGGCTATCCACCAGAAGCTCAGCAAGCTTGCATTCGATAAGGCTATCGGCGAGTTGGAGTCGCGCTTTACGCGCGCTCTGGTCAACCCTGGCGAGATGGTTGGTATTCTTGCGGCCCAGTCTATTGGTGAGCCTGCTACGCAGATGACGCTCAACACTTTCCATTTCGCTGGTGTGTCGTCCAAGAACGTCACTCTCGGTGTGCCGCGTCTGAAGGAAATTCTGAACATCGCCACCAACATCAAGACACCATCCATGGTTGTGTACCAGGAGGGAGGTCGCCGTAGCATGGAAACCGCTAAGCTTCTTCGTAGTGCGGTCGAGCATACCAACCTGCGCTCTGTCACTGCGGCGACGGAGATCTACTACGATCCCGACCCAGAGAACACCACCATTGAGCAAGATCAGGATATGGTGGACTCGCATTACATGGTTCCTGACGAGAACTCCGAGTCTCACGACGGCCTGTCGAGATGGCTCCTGCGTATTATTCTGGATCGCCAGAAGATGCTTGATAAGGGTCTCAACGTTGACGATGTTGCCGTTAGGATCAAGGAGGAGTATCCAAAGGATCTCAACGTGATCTTCTCCGATAACAACGCCGAGGAGCTCGTCATTCGTTGCCGCATGATCACTCGCATGGAGGGCAAGTACGAGGACAGCGACAACTCTGAGCAGGATGTTAGCTTGAAGAAGCTTGAGAACCACGTTCTTGACAGCCTCACCCTTCGTGGTGTCCCTGGCATTGACCGAGCTTTCTTGAACAAGGAAATCAAGCTCATTGAGACCGAAGATGGAGCTTTGATTGCCAGCAAAGATGATGTGAGGTGCGAGGAATGGTATCTCGATACCAGTGGAACTGCACTCGGTGCCGTTTTGTCTGTGCCCGGTGTTGACACTACTCGCACGTACTCCAACCACTTCGTCCAGATTCTGGAAGTCTTTGGTATTGAGGCTGTCCGTTCCGCTTTGATGCGTGAATTGACCCAGGTGCTGGCCTTCGATGGTTCGTACGTCAACCATCGCCATTTGGCTCTCCTGGTTGATGTCATGACCTCCCGTGGTCACCTCATGGCCATTACTCGCCACGGTATCAACCGTGCGGATACTGGTGCCCTTATGAGATGTTCCTTCGAAGAGACTGTGGAAATTCTTCTCGAGGCTGCCGCCGTTGGTGAGCTCGATGATTGCCGTGGTGTTTCCGAGAACGTTATTCTTGGCCAGCTTGCTCCTCTTGGTACTGGTGAGATGGAGCTCATGCTTGACCCCAAGATGCTGGAGACTGTCGTCTCCGACAACGGCAGAATGGGTCTCATGTCTGGCCTTCCCGTCAAGGGCGGTTACGAGGGCGCGGCCACTCCATATGGCAGCGACTCCCCAATGGCAGACACCGGGTACATCGGAACCCCAGATTATGCTGCTGGATTCTCTCCAATCAGCAGCGGTGGGAGCGAGAGCCCAAGCGGCTTTGGAGGTCTTACAGAGTACGGTGGTATTACTCCAGGCTACGGCGCAGCTTCTCCTTACAGCGGCGCGCGCAGCCCAGGCGGCTACTCCCCAACCTCGCCATTCGGCGTCAGCTCTCCTGGGTTCAGCCCTACTTCGCCACGCGGATACTCGCCTACCTCCCCAGCTATGGGCATGACCTCT
Organism: Pseudogymnoascus sp. VKM F-4513 (FW-928); assembly: GCA_000750755.1. Classification (NCBI taxonomy): domain Eukaryota; kingdom Fungi; phylum Ascomycota; class Leotiomycetes; order Thelebolales; family Thelebolaceae; genus Pseudogymnoascus; species Pseudogymnoascus sp. VKM F-4513 (FW-928). The sequence continues at coordinate 7,888 of JPJW01001223.1, forward strand.
CCGGGATTCGCGCCGACCTCACCATCCTTCTCGCCCCAGAGTCCTGCATTCACTCCCACATCCCCGATGTACAGCCCAACATCGCCATCGGGTATGCAGCACTACTCTCCAACTTCGCCATCCTTCTCTCCCACCTCGCCCAGCTACAGCCCCTCGTCGCCGCAATTCTCACCGGCTAGTCCTCTTTACTCTCCTACGTCGCCTGTTTTCGGTGGCGGCAAGAGCAAGACCAGTCCTATGAGCCCCAACCAGACTAGCCCGACGAGCCCGGTGTACAGCCCCACGAGCCCAACCTGGAGCCCGACAAGCCCGAGGTACAGCCCGACTAGTCCAGCGGCCTTCTCGCCGACCAGCCCGCAGTATAGTCCTACGTAAGTTGCCATTCCCAGCCGCGCGAAATGAGGATATAAACTAACAAGCCATAGATCTCCTACCTCACCTAAGCAAGACTGAACGGCAATTTGCGATTCTTGATCTGCTTTGTACCATAAACTCATACACCAAAAGAAAGAAACGGCGGGCTTTGCGATGCCTGGCCACGTCCTGTCCATTTCCCCGCGTCGCGGTCCTTGCTTTCTTCGTTATTTTGCTATTTTTTGTATTGCGCGTTTTTCAGAAAACGGGGGCGTTAAGTGCGGGTTGCATCTGCGTCTTGCTGTTTATTTATTTATTGAGGGCCGGCCAGAATGGAGTGCATGAATGGAGCGTTTGGTGGAGCGCGCGATTAGTGAGAAACGGAGACGAGACGAGATGAGATAAATTGCTTTCAATAGATGGCTGCGCATGCATTTGCGGAGAGGGCGGAAAAATTGAGATGCGACAGCCTCAGTGGAGTGGTTTGGTGGGGAGCCTCTTTCGATTAGCATCGATGCTTGCTTTGGCGGAGAGCACGAGAGGGGCAGTGTTGTTTGTGTAGCTGTGTATAATCTAGAGAGTGCGAATCTGGGGCCTGAGATGGGGGTAGTTCGCAGTCCTTTGCTGGACTTGGCGGATGGAGGTCGACAGATCCATAGCATATGAGTCCAATGAGATGAATATAATCAAACCAATGTGGAAGCGTGAACGTGATTTGTTATGTGCTCAAAATTAAGCTTCTCGATGTGTTGGGTAAACATTGGGACATGATAACCCCAGGTAGTCTGCCCAGCCACAATCGCCAAAATGATGCATATGCAGCGCTCGATTAAAAACAAACCTTTTGACACAATAGTAAGAGCCTCATTAACTACCTTGCTTCCTACAGTAATTCTATTGGGATTATGTTTACGACCGGCGATCTTTCGGTGAAGTCCGTAGCTCAGCTCACACCGCGCATACTCAGGCTTACCTAAGCCGTCCATATCCAGCTCCTTCTGAGACGTAAGCAGCCACACTTCCTTTCGTTGATACATTCCACAGCATAAGAATTGACTTGGCTCCTTTTTGTTCTGGAATTGATAGAATTGATAACCCGCAATCTTGTCTCAAAATGAAGAAGTTCTCATTCCGCTCGTTCCGGCCATCGAAAGGTACGCACGCGTCTTACTTTCGTATGCAGAGTTGAGGGTTCACAATGTTGCTACTGGGGATATGTCTCAACCACTAGCCATTGAGCTCTTTTTATTTCAATTTATCTTCGGTGTTTGACTCGATAGTCTAACTCCCATGTGATTGGGGGATATGCATATCATTCCGGGTTAGCACATGTACTGATAACATTCCGTCAGGTGCAGGAGAGGAGCAGGGGCCGTCATCAAGTGACAAGCAAGCCGTTTCGTCGAAGCGGAGAGAGCAAGTTCGGAGAGCTCAACGGTATGTCCTCAGCTGGCTTTCCCCTGCATTCTTTAGCCCCGGGACTTCACGTTTATCGTGGTTCGCGTGGCGCGATACATTAATAAAGTTTACTCTGGTGGTGCCCGACAGGCCGAAATCTGACTGACTACAGGACACATCGCGAGCGCAAAGAAATATACATCAAGTCACTGGAAACAGAGGTACTACAGCTACGGACCAATGAGGCCAACTTACTACAGGAAACGAAGAGCCTCTATGGAGAAATTGGCCAGCTCAGGAGCCTCCTCACAGAACTCGGTGTGGACCAGCCAGCCATTAACGCACATGTGGCCGCATCGGCCGCGGCAGGGAATGAATCTACGGCACCGCCCACAAACTCCGTGGTGAGTATTCGGCAGGGCACCAAAGGACCGCAGATACATGTGGACCATTCAGCGGCAAATACGAGAAACTTTAACGACGAGTTCCATTTATCCACGAACAACCCTGTGGGCGGTAGCCAGACATCAGGCACGACTAGTCAGATTCAGTCCCGTAAGCTAGAGATCGCTCCGTTTATTTATTGTCAGCTGCTGATTACCATAAGCTGCCTCTGGAGGGCAGTTGTCATCTCCCAATGCCTACGAATCGGGACAGTCCGTGACAAGTCCCGAGAGTACGGCTGACCTCGACATGGAGAGTATTGGGATAGAGTTCGTTTTAACGTGAGTTCTCCTGCAATCCCCTTTGGGGAGAGATTCTCGGTCACTATGTGTATCTAATATACCTGGCAACAGTCTCGAGAGTCCCTGTCTTGATCATATCCAAGGAAATCCCAATGAGCCAGAAGCCCCAAGTGGCCACGTCCTCACAGCGTCTGCGCCGCTCCTTTACCGAGCTCCCAGTGTAGCTGCAGGCCCCCATATTTGCACGACCACGCCATGGGAAGCACCTTCTTCTGGGCTGGAACGGCTCTTGAACCTATCCCAGGGCTTAGTACTAGACGGCGAAGTGACGCCGGTTCAGGCTTGGAATTACATCCGACAGCGCCTAGGGCCACAGGGAATCGAGGTGGAGAAATTGCGGGCGCTGACAGAGAAGCTGATGAAGGAAGTTAGCTGCCACGGGTAAGTTGACCGTACCCCGCTCTACATCATCAATGGTGATAGTGGAATATTGATTGCTAAATTATTAACTCCGGTATAGGTTTGGCGCAGTTGTTGAGCAGGGAACTTTTGAGGGCCTGGTATTCGATACGCTGGTAGTTGGACAGCTTTCTTAAAAGCCGACAGACATGCTGTCAGCCAAAAAGCTTGTGTGTGAGTGAGTTCTGCTTAGTCGGATGGGCGGGGGATTTGGACAGCCCCAGCAGCCCCAGCTTCCTATTGGGCTACATTGTTGTTTTCATAGGACGCGTCATGATAATTAGTTAAAATGCAATTACGTTTAAATCCGATCTCAGTCAAGCCTGCGATGTCAGACAAGCAGTGTTCCCCCAGCTTTCGTGCTCGTACCTCTGTTCCAATGGGTGTTGGTTGTTCCAGATACACCTGGCCGCCGATCCCCCTTACCCCTGTCACAATGATTCCTGATCAGAAATTCCCTAATTGGGACTAGCGGTCTCGAGCAAACGCCGATATCACAACTCTGTCTAATGTCCGACATCACCCAACAAGAAATCGGTTTCGGAGCCCAAGTTCTGTCCAAAGGGAGAAAGCCGATTAAATAATCAGGGCGGCAGGAGTTGCCCGTAGCGGTCCCATGCGGCGCTTCATCTCCTGAAATGACAAGGTAGGCAAAGGAGACATAAAGTATAAGTATGATAGTTCCGCTCCTCTAAATCCTTCTGTGTATCAACAAGCCTTCCATTGCCTCTCCATTGCCTCTCTTTTTAGCACTGAAATATTGATTACTTTCAATTATCTTCAATCCCATCACAATGCCGGGCCTTTTCCAAAAGATTCTTTTATCAGCAGCCTTGCTCGGGCTCGCTATAGTCGAAGCTGCTCCCCACGCAGAACCACGCACAGCAACCGAGCAGGGAAACGGCCCAAAAGCCATTTACTTTCTTACCAACAATGCTAAGAATGCTGTTGTTGCGCTGCCAGTCGAGTGCGATGGAACACTCTCCCTCGGATCAGTCACCGAGACGGGGGGTAAGGGAGCCAACTCAATCGATATGAACACAAACTTGCCGGCTGGCCCAGACGCATTGAGTAGCCAGTCTGCTCTCACAGTGTCCGGACAGGTAAGGAAGTATTGCATCGATGTTGACGCGTATGCTAATGCAGTCCAGTATCTATTCGCCGTGAACGCCGGCTCCAACTCCCTTACCATGTTTTTGATCTCCAACAAAAACCCAACCAAACTCACCCCACTGGGCCACTCTGCTTCTATCCCCGGCGACTTCCCTGTCACTGTCGCCGCATCGGCAAAGAACAACCTTGTGTGTGTTGGTACTACAGGAGAAAAATCCGGCGTCTCATGCACGTCCTTCTCATCCCATGGCCTCGGCAAGATGGATGCCCTCCGCCCATTCGGTCTCGGACAAACCACGCCACCTGTCGGCCCATTCAACACCGTCTCCCAAGTCTTATTCTCCAGCGACGAGTCTGTCCTCTTTACGGCTGTGAAGGGCAACCCTCCCGCAAACAATACCGGCTTCATCTCCGCATTCCCAGTCAATGCCGCCTCTCCCTGCGGAGGCGCGATTTCAAGTCTATCAACGACCGAAACGCGCAGCTCCCCAGCCGGCACCGCAGTCCTATTCGGTTCCGTCGCGATTCCGGGTAGCAACTCACTCTTCGTGACCGACGCTTCCTTTGGTGCCGCTGTCCTCGCTGTTGACTCGAGCAACAAGGCTAGCACCACAGGGAAGGGCGTCATCGCCGATCAGTCTGCCACGTGCTGGGCCACCATATCCGAACTCACTGGAAACGCCTACGTTACTGATATCGCTGTCAACCATCTCGTCGAGATGAGCACCAAGGATGCTAGCATCATCAGCTCTACAGATCTATCTGCCAACGGCGGCCCTGGCCTTACCGACCTTGTGTCTGGAGGGAACTTTGTGTACGCCCTGAGTGCAGGGAATGGAACGTCCAAGGCTACAGTCACGGTTTTGGACGTGTCGGGAGGAAGCGTGAAGCAGGTCCAATATTTCGATGTCAGCTCGACCGGTGCGGGTAAGAATGCACAGGGTTTGGCGGTGCTTTTGTGATTTCGTCCAGAGCAGGAAAAATATTTGTATTACGCCAGGAAATCAGGGGGTACAATGGAGGGAGAATCAAGCTTTAATATTTTCGTTTTAAATGAAATCATTTTCTTCTATATATGGTATATTTACATTGGCATCCGCCTCATTTCTTCTACGGTCCAGTATTTCCTCATATTCTCGGCGCCGAGCGTCTTCACCTCTTGATCGAGATGAGTCCATAATACGTCTCCCCAGGACTCCATCTTCGTCTTCAGCACCCTGAGATCAAAGTCAGCTTCCCCAGTTTGACACTGTTCCAAGTACAGCTTAAACACGTCGAGGCCATCATGGATCTCCTTGTGCTGTCTCAGCAGCTCTGCCGCCCCCTTATACTTGGGGCCGTTCTTGAACTCTGGCATCCGTTTTGCTAGAATGGGGAAAATGTGCATCTCCTCGATAGAGTGATGTGCGGTGAGATGTCCGCAAAACTGGAGGCCAGTGGTAATGAACTGCTTGATGGTCATATTCTTTGGGCGCGAGTTGGACTCGCAGGCACCGTAGAGAAGATTCCATGTGTTCCGGAAATTACTGTGCTAGGGTATGTTAGTGCCATAAACAAATTGGTGAGTCTGATAATGCACTTACAAAGTATTCCATGTGTTCCGCCATGCCGTTGTAGGCCCTGAAGTCTGCCGCGCTAAGTGGCGGTAATTTCGCCTCTTCTTGTGGCACTTCGGCTGCTGCTGCAGCTTCATTTTTGTCCACAGCTACATTTCCGCTGCTTGGTTGTTCTTCGGCCGTCTTCCTTGGCTCTGCGGCGATATTCGCAGCCCCTGTGTCCGCCATGGTAGACGAGAACGGCTGCGCGCGGGATCTACACGTGGGGTATACGTGGATATGTGGGGTGTTGGGGAATACAGGGTATCTTAATGCTGGTGTGCAACGTGCGGCGGTATCTATGCTTTGGCGGTTGAGAAGGGAGAAAGGTAAGATGAAGGAGACGGGGCGCATTGGCAAGATATATATATATATATATAAATTTGCCTCTTGCAAGTCAGCCCGGGAGGTTTGTATCGAGTCTGACTGTGTTTTTGTGTGAAAGTAAGGTCCTTATTTGCTGCCGCCGAGAGTTTATATACGTTTGTAAAAGTTAAAAGCGGCGATAATATATCAGTTAGTACGAGATCCTTCTAGTGTTCAAAACCAGTCCCAAGCTAAACAATATTTATAACATCTTTATAATCACAGCATTTTCGGGAATTGTGCTTAGTAAGCCAAAATATGGTCGGACGTTTCGGCGTTACATCACCGAAATCCGACGGACCGACTATCTATCCGTTAGTAGAGAACCCGTTCGAGTCTATCAGAACCATGTTCACGTGCAAGACTACAGTCCTTCGTCATGTTGACGATAAATACTTCAGAAGAAAAAAAAAGAAAACTATTCACATTAACAGCCTCTTATAAGATTAACTCTACACAGGCCAGCTAAGTTATAGACATCCAGGATGGCGCAAATCCCGACTACAATGCGCGCCCTGGCAATCCCCTCATTCGGAAAGCCATCTAGCTACGGGTTTGCAAGCGTGCCAACGCCATAGATCACACAACCAGATGAAGTGCTCATCAAAGTTCACGCTGCGAGCGCGAATCCAATTGACATTAAAGTGGCTGAAGGAGCATTGAAGATGGCACATAAATACACGTAGGCAATGCCCAGCTCGGATGGTTTCTAAATGCTCAGCAATACTCACCCATCACCAGGTTTCCCCTCGTTCTGGGGCATGATGCGGCTGGAACTATTGCCGCTGTAGGCACTGGCGTCAGGGGCTTGAAGGTTGGAGATCAGGTCTCCACCCGCCTGCCAAGTCACTTCAGCGGCACAATGGCTGAGTACTGCCTCACAACGGAGTCGGCAACAGCGCTAAAGCCTGAATCCATGTCTTTCGTTGACGCTGCATCCATCCCATTGACAGGCCTGACAGTACTCCAAGTGTTACGGCGCGCAGAAGCGGCGCTGGGTGGATTTAACGGGAAGACCGCGTATGTGCCAGGTGGTCTGAGTGGCACAGGAAATATCGCTATTCAGCTGCTGAAGAATGTGTTTGGTGCGAAGAAGGTGATCACGACCCTGTCGACAGGGAAGATTGAGAAAGCCAAGGAGTTGTTCAATGGGGGAGAGACAGAGGTGGTGTATATTGATTACACAAAGGAGAATCCGAACTCAGCAATTGAAGCCGGAACCGTCGATTTCATGTTCGACACCATGGCGGCCGCGATTGATAGTTTGCCCTTGATCAGGAAAGGCGGGGTCATTGTATCGATCAGCAAAACACCATCAGGGGACGAGCTTAAGAAGAAGTTCGCTTCGCCGCCGTGGTTTATGGTAACGCTGCTGAACCTCATCGACCAGGTGAATAAGTGGAGAGCGGGTAGGTACGGGGTCAACTATAGCTATTTGTTTATGAGTCCAGATGCCAAAGGGCTTGCTGAATTGGGACGATGGGCCGTGGAAGGAAAATTGAAGACGCTGGTGGGGAGAGTTGCCAAGTTTGAAGATTCAGAGGCGGTAATTGCTGGCTATGAGGAGGTGTACAAGGGCAAGGGCGGCGTCGGCAAGTTCGTTGTTGAAATTATTTGAGGTCAGAAATGGAGTTCGAGGCCCGTCGAACCTCTGTATTTTAAATTTCTTAGTTAGGCTCTTTAATTTCGAGTCTTTGCATCTATAGGACGAGAGATGCCCTTTTAATAAGATCAAAGTTTGCCCTTTACATGATGAGTAAGAGAGAGTAAGAGTCAGTAGTTTCTCATATAAGCAGGCCTGCTCACGTGATACATATATACAGTCCCGCTTTTATGACTAGCCACACTAGTACTAGCTTTATTGATCTTGTCAGCAGCTTGTAATCAACGACAAATGATTTCCATTGGATGGCGACATTCCGCATTCCCCTCCATATCAGATCTTCACAATCTAGACTAAGCATCACCAAGCAACGTCATAGCAAGTTTATAGACCGATGTATAAGGAATTGTAAATAACAATTTTACGTTTCTCTAGTCCTTTTCCTTGCGTCTTTTCTCTTCTCGAAACTACTAGCTCCACAGCCCATATCTCTATATGAAGCTCTTCCTCCTCCTCTCGTCCCTTCTCATCGCAATAATTTCAATCACATATTCAGACGTACTGCTTGAGATCTACAGAACATACACACCCTTCAGCACGCCCACTGAAGGCCAACCAAAACCCACCAACTCCTTCGAGACCCTCATGAATACCGGACCAGCCCTCAAATCCACCATGTCCAAGTCCCTCTCCCACGCAAAGATCATCGCGCGCCGCTCCGCCGCGCGCGGCCACGCCAACCACGGCTGGCTCGACAGCCACCACACCTTCTCCTTTGCCTCCTACCACGATCCCAAATTCGAGCGCTTCGGCTCCCTGCGCGTACTCAATGAAGACCGCGTCGCAGCCCACAACGGGTTTCCTACGCATCCCCACCGCGATGCCGAGATCTTCAGCTACATCCTCAACGGGGAGTTGACGCACCGGGACAGTACGATCCAGAAGGGGAGAGAGGGAAAGGAGGGAGACGACTTCTACCGTATGAAGAGGGGGGATGTTCAGTTTACGACGGGCGGAACGGGGATTGCGCACTCGGAGAACAATGAGAGTGATGAGCCGGTGCATTTCCTACAGATCTGGGCGCTTCCGTGGGCGAGGGGTCTGACGCCACGGTACCACACGAAGACGTTTGACGAGGCGAAGAAGAGAGAGGCTTTTGTTCCTATCCTTTCCCCTCTTGCCGCCGGAAAGGGCGCCAGTGCCGAAGAAGAAGCGGCTGCCGTCCCAGCGTTGGCGGGAACGATACCCATCCACGCTGATTTCGTCATGGCGGCGGGTATTATTGGCACTGGAAAGAAATTCGAGTGGACCGTCGGCGGCGAGAGCGATGCAAAGGCTGTCGTGAAGAGCAGGACAGATAGGAAGGTGTACATTCATGTTCCGATGACACATGATGGGAAGTCCAAGATTAGGTTGGATGGCCGAGAAGACTCCGTTTTGGGAGAGGGGGACGGTGCGTTTGTCACTGGTGTCCGGGCTGGGGATGTGCTTGGCTTTGAGAGCATTGGGGAGGTGGAGGCGGAGGTTATTGTTTTAGACAGCGATTAAGCGTTCGGTTTTGTTAGGTAATTTTATTGAGAATAGGTCAATGTCACCTTTACATAAATTAACGTTTTGAACACCTTCCGAACTTGGTAGTTATCCGATGACCGGGATAGGCAATGTTTAAAGGGTATTGAATGTGGACTGTGCCAACGCCATATTGAATTGAGTATATCTCCTGCCTACTGTGAACAATATTTCCCCCATATGTGTAACTATCAAAACCCCTCCCTCCAAAGAATGTCATCATCACCTCTCGAGCCTATACCCGCCATTAGGCCCGCCATGCACCTCGATCCTCTCAACCCTATCATAACGCTTGACTTCATCACCCACCCTCTTCACGCATAACTCCTCGCAGAACTCGCCCCACGCACCCTTGGTCCCCTCCCGCACAGCCTCTTGGAGCTCTTTGCCGTACCGGTTGCGGTACTCCCTCTTGATGGCTTCCATGTGAGGACGGTCCCAGTGGTAGCGAACCAGGCGCGAAATCAGCAGGTCGACGCGCAGGCTGTCGGACTTGGTGAGGTTGAGCGCATGGTGCAGGAGTAACGTATCACGGACGGGGCGGTTGATGATGCCGTTGAGGATATGCGCCAGCATTTCGCCCTGGATGAGAATTAGTTTACATATTCAGCGAGCAAGGTAAGTCGGTTATACGTACCACCAAGTTTCCACTCTTCTTCAACATCTCTCGCGCAAAGTTCGAGCGATACGAAGCCTCATAAACGCGTAACACCTCACGAATATGACTATCAGATCTCTGCACAATAATGCCAATCATCACCGTCTCGCCACCGCGCTCCGACTTAATAGCGCGGTACAAGTCTCTGACGTCCTGCTCAACCAGGGAGCGGTCGAGCGATCGGCCCGGGCGCTCATCCATCCTTTTCTCCTCCAGCACCATCATGACGGCCTTCTTGAACTTATCCTCCTTGAGCTCCTGCTTCATGCATCGCGTCAGGCTGTCCGAGTACTTCTTGTCGCGAAAGGCATCCTTGATCTGGCGGATCTCCTCGTTCGTGCGCCCCATCAAACTCTCAATCAGGAGTTCTCGGCTGGTCTGCGAGCCCTGGTAGTACGAGTTTGCCCAGTAGGCCTCGGACTCCCACCGACCGAGGGCAGTGGCGTAGCAAGCCTTGAGGAAGGACTTGTCCTCCTTTAGGCGCACCTTGATGTGCTTTGCGACATTCACACCCTTCATGTCGGGAGTCTTGACTTGCTTCTTGTACTCGTTGCGGAGGTCGAGAATCTGCTCATGGGTGAGCGCAGGGAGAATCTCGATGAACGGCCGCGTGTCGGGGTATGTCTTTGATTTCGTCTCACGAAGCGCCTTTTTCAAGATCGAGGCCTCATTCTCGAGATCGTGGAAGCGCGCGTGTCTGCGTTTGGAGGTGGGTGAGGTGGGTGGCGCAATCTCTAGAATATCCACGTCTGCGTTATCGGCGTACGGCTTGTTGGAAATCGTGAGAGGGCCCATGGTCTGGTAGGTTCCCTTGTATGCTTCTAGCATGGGCGAGCCTGGGGCGTTTGCCAGCGAGGCTCCAACACCAGCGGCTCCTGCGACACCAAGGGACATGCCAGCTCCTCCGGGTGCAAGTCCACCACCTGGTCCGAGTCTAGATGATGCTCGGTTTCTTCCACCAGGCTCGACTGTAACGACCTGAGTCTGACCACCGCTGCCATTTGAGATAACTCTCGGGTCAGGCTGGCGGCCGGATCCTGGCTGGTACGGTCTGTCATAAGACGGTCTACCGTAAGCATCAGGGCCGGGGTTTGCAGTATATGATTCAGTCTTGCTTGTGTAGGTAATTTTCTCCTCCGGATGAGCATACTCCCACCTCTTGGGCTCAGCATACCTCGACGAGTCCGTTGTCGTCGTGACGAGCGCCACCTCGTTAAAGTGCGGCGACTCGTGGTGGTGCTTGTGCTTCTCGCGCTTCCGCACCGCAGTCTCGGTATGGTCGTGCTTGATCTCGAAGTCGATGTCTATCCTTCGGTCACCAATTGGGCCATCGTGGTGGTCTTCGCTATCGTCGCTGTCCGAGTCCGAGTCTTTGTCTTCCCAGTATTTCGGATTGCCTCCTCTCTGGCTGGGGTCTGCAGTTGCGTATTTCGGCTTGACGTCTCGCTCTGGAGCAGAGTACTTTGGCTGCTGGGGGGCAGCAGGCGCAGCAGGCGCAACGGGTGCGGCATATTTTGGACGTGGAGGTGAATCCGGAGCTGCATACTTGGGCCGTCGCGGCGGGCTATCATCTTCGTAGTATTTGCGCGACTTGCTGTACGCATCTGGCTCGTCGTATTTGGATTTCGAGTACGCATCTGGCTCATCGTATTTGGATTTCGAGTACGCATCTGGCTCGTCGTATTTGGATTTCGATGGGGGGCTCTCGTCCTTATATCGCGACTTCGATTTCCGCTCTGGCTCGGGTTCTGCATACCGCGATTTGTACGCCGGGCTCACATCCCTCTTGTAGCGACTATCAGGTTCAGGGTCCGCATACCGCGGCTTATCGCGGGGCGGCGGGCTGTCATCCCGCCTAGTCAGGGTCGAGGTCTTGTCGCCGTAGTAATCCTTCTCCTTCTTGCCGTATTTGCTTGCCTTGGGATCCTCGTCGTCGTCGCTGAACCCGCCGGGCATCGCAAAGCTAGCCTTCTTGCTATGCGACGCGGGAGCGCGGTATGTAGCCTCGGCGTACCGCGGGCCGTCGTCTCTGTCGCGAGGGTCTCGCGGTGGCGCGCGCCCGGAGCTTCTGTCATCATAGCCATAGGGGTCTCCGCGCCTACGGTCACGGTCGTCGTCGCTGTCGTCGTCGTAGTATCGCGAGCTCTTGGGGGGTTCAGCATAGCGCGAAGACCGAGGTGGTGAGTAGTCATCCGGTGGGGACGGTGCACGCCCCGGGGACTTGGAGACGCGACGGCGCCGCTCCTCCGGGTTTAGAGACATTGTCGGGGACGAAACTCGGTCGCTCACATCAGTGTCGTAAATTAAGGGCGCAGTGAGAGAGTTTGACCATCCACGGAATTGATATATGGAGGTTGGTTAAGGTTGAGCCTGCTTACTATCAGGGCAAGAATGGGTTCAGTATGGGGGGGGTTGGGGTTTCATGCACAGACCTGATCCTTACACCCATATGTGGGATAGTGCGGTTTCTTGTTCTCAGCTTGCATGCCAATGTAAACAATTGAGGATATTAATAGATACCTGCATTTGTATATTTATTGGCACGAGCTGGAAAGGAAATTTGTGGCCACTATTCGCGGAGAAGGCATTGAAAGGATCAGAGTAGCTTCACATGTAACTGGTTGATGCTGCAGCGCTTGTTCTTTTATCCTAAAAATACAATAAATACATACCAGATCGTCTCTAATAGTCGTCCCAGCGTCGCCGTATGATCGGCCTTGCCGGGTCCCATGGGCCATGTATCTCATTCTTATATCTTTGGAGGCCAATTAACCACCAACTACATCCCCCCATAGCCAGGCCTGCAATTAGATTCCCTAGCGTCATCCCGACAACTGCCGCCTTCCATCCTCCGCGCGTCACCACCATTCCAACTCCCCCGCCGGCCCCCATCACAAGAAGCGCCGTAAGGACAACGTGCCAACGCCAAGACACGTGGCGTAGGTGTCTGCGAAAGACGGGGAATAGCCCAAAGACTTCGATCGAGAAGAGCGTGAGGGAGAAGACATGCTGAGTGGATGGGAGGCGCGAGGCTAGCACAGTTGACGCCATGAGAGCGGCATTTGTAGAGAGGGAGGCCTGGAACTTGACGCCGACATTGCCGCCATAGTCGAAAAAGAAAACATTAATGATCATCAGCCACGTGCTGAGCGCCCAAATGGAATCGCTCGACGTTGACCTTGTTAGGGATTTGAGGATAGGGCTGAGCCCGAGGAGTGCGCAGTAAATCAGGACGGCTGATTTTGCAGTAGCTAGCCGCTGTTGGTTTCGCGGAGAGAAGGATGACCTTGAGCCATAGGGGGCAACATGGTTGTAGGTCCCAAAGGTGGATGAACCGTTGGGTTGGCCAACTGTAGGGGATGAGGTGGAGTTTTGGGAGTGGATGGACGAGGCACTGGCACTGTGCGAATGTCTTGGACTGTGCGGTAATGCCGCAAGACCAGATCCAACCCCTTGTAGTTTGGTATCGCTCTTGGAAGCGCCGGAAACCGAGGCCGCAGTAGGCGGTCCATCAGCAGGGCTCGGTGGCTGCTCGGGGCGAGAGGCAGATTGCTGTTCTTGCCCAACCCATCTATCCCATGCCACCCAGCCGAGGACTGTGCTGAGTGTGCCAATCCCGACAATGGTGACGGGCGAAACTCTTTCCTGAAAGATTGCCACAAAGCAGACGATAAATATTATCACCGAGCAGACCTGCTGGACGATGACGGTTGAATCTGCGACAAGCGGCCAAAAGTCGTAGGGCTGAAGGCGAGGATTTCTCTGCAGATGCTCGAGGAAGGTTTCTTGGTCGGTGTAGTTATCGGGATCTATGAGGGTTAGCGCATGGTCTTACAATAGTACCAATTGAGAGACAAACAGGACTGCTTCACCCAGAGCAGCTTCTTCCAAATAACCTTCCGCCTCCTGCTGCTGCTCATCCTCTCCTTATTCCTTCCCCGCCGTGGGCGGCTCGAACTGTCTTCTCCTGTCGTGTCGCCATTCGACATTCGTGGATTCGCCTTGTCCGGCGCTCCCCTCCTGTGCGGTGGCGAGCCGAGATATATCGCATCTTCGGGCGCGAGAAGCGTTCTGTCGGTGGGAGCTGACCATGTGCGCGGGGGGATGGGAAGGGTTGCGCTGCGCGTTGGAGGAGGGAATTTCGTGGGCGTAGTGGGCGATATGGGGGATGGCTCATGAGGCATCATATTGATGCAAGTAGTACTACCGGTATCGCATATTCGAGCTAACGTAGGCAGTTGTCGGTGGTAGACAGATGATATGATGGTGGTTGTTGGCTTGAATTGCGAAGCGCCAAGCCATGTCAATATGTGTTATTGCGATTGACAAGTCCCCTACGTTGGTGTCTCAGCCTCGCCCTCAGCCTTGTCAATTTCACAGTCTAGGAAGGCACGAGCAAGACCATAATAAATACTAGCAATTTGAACTGATAAGGCTTATATCTCCGGCTCTATTTGATTGTAGACCTGAATGTCTTGTCGTTTTTACTAAAATTGTAGTTGCTGTATTCGCTGTTATGCCCAGCCCCTCGTCGACGCAGCTAGAGTACTATAACATGAGTAAGAGAGACCACCTAGGAAAGAACCGTACCTATATAGCATGCTCTAATTCTACATATCATGTCTGGTATGACATAGAATATGGCAAGAGTAGACAAGCTACGCATCTCAATAAGTACGTAAGTCCACGCATGTAGCATGTAGCATGTGTAGCCTAGGCAACTCTAGAGCTACAGCTGATACTCCCCAGACTCCTGCTTCCCCATGGGGCCGGCTTGTACGGTGCCTTCATACCCCATACTCCATACTCCATACTCCATACTCAATACGGAGGTAAGCTTCTGCTCCGTACGCTTCTAGGCCTCAGCAAGGTCCGCTGGTCCGCGCTTATATCCCACTGCCGCCGAAGCATGGTCAGCCAAGGACCGAGCCGAGGCGTTGCTTATATTTACGGCACAGTGATAAAAGTACAGTCTCCGCAGAGTCTGTAACCAAATGGATGGCAGTGTCTTTTTGTATGGAATAGGCATAGATAGACTCCTACGGAAGCCTAAGCGCTATACCGCACCTAGCTCCAATCAAACACGAGGCTTGTCGTCCTACTTTAGCATCACATGGCCGTTGATCGTCCTATATTCTTTGCTTTGGTACGTTGGTTAGTAGGTAGTGCGGCGGTCTTATAGATCGCCGTCCGGCCGCCGTCCCATAGCTGATATATCAAGCTGAGTAAGTTGTCGGGAAATAAAAACACATGAAGGTACAGGAGGAAGAGAAGGACAGGCCTGTCTACGGAGCAGTTGCTATTCGCCAGCCTCGGACTCTGACTTGGGGAGTCCGACGTATTTATGCAAATTATGGGTAAATTATGGGCAAATTATGGAAATTATGAGAGATTTGCCTCGGGTGCAGCGCCAAGGTGGCTAAGGTTGCGGATAGGGACGGCGGAAGTCTCCAAGCGACCTATATGTTGCCTCGGGTAGAACATGCTCCTGCGTTTACCCCGCAGAACAGAGTCAGTGCTAAAAAATCGCCGACGCGCTCAGCCAATAACTCAACCCCAGGCTCTCGCAGTATGGGTCTGGTTCAGCGGGAGCTTGCTATGAATATCATCCCTCCTCGGCATGTGCAGGGGAGGTATCCTACATAACCAAGCCAAAGTAGAAATGTTACAAGACTATAGGACTTTACTGTCGCTCTGTCCCTAGCTTTCGCAAACCCTCACGTCTCGAACCTCTCTCTCCGTCCTTGCTGCTATCAACCGCGCCCTTGTCACTGCGCGCGCGAAGGAAAGCCACGCGAAAACACAGATACCTCCGCCAAAATGGATTTGAGCACCAAACTACTCAAAGCGGTTATCGCGCAACAGGAGCGCGCGTCCGTTGCAGTCCTGACCCCGGATTATGACAAGAGTGTACACTCGGCGTCGCGGAAGAACCATCAAAATGCGGCAGTCGTAATCATCGGAGCGGGTATCTCAGGTACGTCGGGGCGATGCGCGGGAGGATGCACCGAGCTTGGGGCGGGGCAGACACTGACTTAATCTCCAGGGATGTGCATGGCTATCGATATGATCCGAAAGAACAAATCGAGAGATTTCATTATTCTTGAGAGAGGAAGCCAGGTTGGAGGGACGTGGAGTGATAACAAATACCCCGGAGCATGCTGCGATGGTAAGCGCCCTAAACTAAAGTGCTGACAAGGCGTACCGCTGACAACAGCACAGTGTGGAGCCACTTATATTCATATTCATTCGAACCCAACCCAAATTGGTCGCGCCAATATCCAGGCCAGGAAGAAATCTACGCCTACCTCGTCGGTATCGCGGAGAAATGGGGCCTGTTCAAGCATATCCGATTCAACACGTCTGTTGAGGAGGCGGTCTGGTCCGACGAGGAGAATAAGTGGAAGGTTAATGTCAGCGTCTCGGGCGAGAAGTCAGCGCAATATGGTGCCAACTACACGATCACCGGCGACTTCCTTGCCTCGGGCGTGGGACAGCTGAACACCCCTCAATACCCTGACATCGAAGGGCTGGACAGCTTCGAGGGCAAGATGTTACATTCCGCAAGATGGGATTGGAGCATCGACCTTGAAGGCAAGAAGATTGGAATTATTGGCAACGGAGCTACTGCCGCACAGATCATCCCGGAGGTGTCCAAGGTGTGCGAGAACTTGGTTATATTCCAGAGGACGCCTAACTGGGTCGTCCCCCGCGCGGACGAGGAGCTTGGCCCAATCATCCGGTCGATGTTTAAATACGTACCAGGCCTACGTGCACGTTACAGGGCTATTCTCATGGACGTCAGAGAAGACTTCTTCAACACGAACATGCGAAAGAATACGACAGAGAACGACCACGTGCGTGACTGGGCCCTTTCACTGTTAAAGAAGCAGATTCCCAATCGTCCCGATCTGTGGGCGAAGCTCACGCCAAACTACTCCCCTGGCTGCAAGAGAATTCTCATGACCGATAACCTACTGCCTTCGTTGGCTCAGCCGCAAGTCTTCATCGAGACAACGCCCATTCAGCGTATTACGCCCAATGGTATCGAGGTAGAGGGTAAGGAGCACGAGCTGGACATTCTCATCCTCGCGACCGGTTTCCGCGCGACTGAGTTCATGTACCCTATCAAGATCCGAGGTTCGGACGGCCGCTCCCTCGAGGACATCTGGAGGGGCGGTGCGCAGGCCTTCCGTGGTGTGACCGTTGAGTCTCTGCCCAACTTCGGCATGATGTACGGTCCCAACACAAACCTGGGACACACGTCCATTATCCTGATGATTGAGGCACAGTCGAGGTACATCAGCAGTATGATTGAAAAGGTGCTGAAGGCCAAGAGCGTCGGAAAGGAATTGAAGATCCAGCCGAGACCGGATGTGGTCAAGGCTTACAACGAAATGGTCCAGGATAGGATGAAGGACTTGACCTTCTCCGACTCGAGCTGTCAAAGTTGGTACAAGACCGATGACGGCCTGATCACCAACAACTGGTGCGGAACCGTCGTCGAGTATCAGAAGAGGCTGTCGAACATCGACTGGGTCGGCGAGTACGAAGTCTCTGGATCGGGTAGCGACGTGGCCCTGAAGCGTGGCAAGGAGAACATCGGCAGAGTCGTCGAGGAGACCGTCGTCCCTGTGATCGCGATTACGACCTACGTTACCCTGGCGGCAGCACTTACCTTCGGCTACAAGGCGGCATCGAAGTCGCCCGCTGTGCAGAAGTTTGTGGCGAACTTGTTTTGATCATGGGGTGGCGGTGTAAGCAATAGATAATGTTCCAGATTCCTCAGATATGTAGATTATTTTTTTCAGTGTTATTTTTGCTATTAGCTTTGACACTTCAGATGAGGGAGGCAATTGATAGACTTTAAGACTACAAGAGACAAGCTTTGCTCGTGGCTTGTGACTGCCGATACCCCGCATTAACTTTGATCGCCGTCTTTTACAACGGTATTTATAACGGGAATTGTTTGAACCCAAAGAAAATGAGAGAGCTGCCTCAAGCTACAGGATGATAGCCGCTTTGATACCGAGGTCATAATCCTTGCTCAAGAACGTGAGAATATCTAGTTGAAACAATGTGCAACGGCTGACTGAGATGATCTTTGGCATGGGTATCTTTGGTTGCACACAGTACTCCGGGGTAATAGCCGGCGGCGGTGAGACGGGAATTCAACAAGGATTTGAACCATGGCATTTGTACATGGTGAAAGTGAGCTGTTTGAACTGCACTGCTCGTCACCGCTGCATTGCAGGAGGCGAATTCGACAATTTTTTAGTAATAACAATGCATGCGAAGCAATTCAAGCATGATTATGAGAACTCTCTGACTCGCTCTGGCTCCCAACCTCGATATCCCCCACATGCTTGGCACCTTTATTACCCCGCAAATGCACCGCCTCGTCTGAACAGCGCTAGTCCCCGGTATACCCCCGCATCTAGTCGCTAGCCCCGGGTATAGGTGATGGTATCTCAATTGATACCAGAGTAGGAATGCATGTCATCCTAATTTCAAGAAAAATTAAACCCAGAAGAAGTTGAAATCCTATAATACTCAGGCATGGTGCATGCATATTATACTGTATGGTAGACTAGCGCATCGGCTCCTTTTAAGCTCTTATCGTTTGCCATGTGAAAACCAACTAAGAGGCACGCAATCGCTGCCCCGATTTTATCCCTTGGGGATATCCACTGCCGTGATAACAACCTCCTCCAGTAATGTTTACCTAACTACGAGATAACACCTGGCCCGTTGCACGTCCAATAGGGCTATACGAGTACGAATAGTTTGGTTTTAATGTTAGTTGCGGCATATCTCTGTTCCGCGGACACAGCTAGGAAGGAAGTCAAAGGAGGATTATGATCGCCAAGCTTACATTTCAGGGGGACACACCCCTCACATTCGAGAGCATGAACAACTAAATCATTATAGGAAGGATTGTTTGCTGGTACCTGAATCCGTTTCCCGCAACCGAGATACACTCAATCTTGCAGCTACGCGAGGGCGATAGCTCGGATGAAGAAGACGTCAGTGATATGTGACATGTCGCCTTCACTACTGTAGAATTATTGAAAGACCGCAGTGGTGGAAACGGTGGAACCCCTAGGTCTATTTACGGAGTTCTAGTACCGTGCGTAGCCAGACTGGGTAGACTTCCGAGGGAGTGGGGCTACCGAAGCTGATATCCGGACCAGACGGGAAAGTATAACTGATAGTGAATCGGAGAAAGACTTCCGCCGTAAACACCGTAAACACCGTACTAACGTCCTTGTTGAAGGTTGACGTACCTCTGCATATAGTTTGTGACAAGATCTACTTGACGCCCTGCTGCTACTAGTATGTTAAGGAATATGTGGATAACCTGAAGCCCCCCGACCCGTCTTTGAGTTTCTCCCTACCTGGGTTATGGTGAGATACCTACCATGTCCGCCAAGGTGCTGGGGGTTCTCTTTATTCCGCACAGCCCAACCAAGAAGGCGGCATGAGCGCTTTTAAGTCTGACCATAGTTGCCTATTTAGGCTCGGCGTCCCCTGTCGTTCACGTTAGGGAAGAGATGCCGATGTGGAGTACCCCACCCCAACCTCTGCGTCAGCTGTTTCCCTGGCCATGGCCCTATTCAAGTTGGGCGACCCTGTCATAAGCACTCTACTCTGATAAAATCCTACCGAGGTGGAGCCCCTCTCTTTTGTGAAATGTGATTATAGTATGGAAGCTGTCCAAGATGTGAGGGCCCCTATTGAAAGGCTTTATATTGAGGGCGCACCCCCCGGGGGAAGGAGCCAGGACAAGAATCGCGGCCCTGAATTTCTTATACCCCCCCCCCC
>JPJW01001225.1:0-43935 GCA_000750755.1 Pseudogymnoascus sp. VKM F-4513 (FW-928)
CACCCCGGCCCCCGCGCGCTCTTCACTTTCTAACTGGCGTTGTAACTCTGCGAACTCCGCCGCATCAGCCGGGAACTCCACCACCCATCCCCCAGCCGCACTCGACGGATCCGCGCGAATACACCCCAGCTTGGCGGCAATATCGTGGATCACCGGCTGCCCTCTCGTATTCATGACGGGCGGGTCGAGGGTCCACTGCTCGCCGGCGAGTACCATGGCGTAGAGCTTGTGGACGGTGGCGATGAGGGCATACTGGGTGTTCTCGAGGACTTCGGCGTAGCCGCGGGGGAGCTGTTTGAATTCTGCTTTTTTGCGGTGGCCGGCGGTGCAGACAAGGCCGTCGTCGCTGCAGCGTTTACAGGGAGATTCGCCATCGCACTAAAATAAGTGAGTTGGCTGGGTTCTAGTCTTTCGGTTGTAATGCCCCTTCTCTCGTCATTCTTCCCCGCGGGTCTTGTTTTCGTTCTATGGTGTTTATTTCTTCCCAGATCCACCCCTTTTTCCACAAAACAAAACTCCATTTCCCAAAATCCCCTCTTCAATAGCAGAAAATAAGAAATACAAACTAACCTTCGTCTTCTTCATCCTACACCTCTCACAAGCCTTCCAAACCCTCTTATGCCTCCCATCCCCCATCTCGAGACTCCTACTCCCACTCTCTCCTCCGGTCGCTGCTACTACCCTCTTCCCCCCCCGCGGCCCCGGCTTGGATGTCTTCGTCCGCTTACTCGACGACATACTGCTTTTATGCGTAGCGTCGTTGTCTGTTGATGGCGGGGAGGGGAGGGATGGTGGACGCGGTGGTGGCATTTTCACTTTGTTCGTGTGTGTGTTTTTTGAAATGTGGTTGTGTGATTGTGGTTGTGGCCAGTGTGGTAGTCGTGCTACATGGGTGGAATGTGAGAATAGTGGTTATTCTCGTTTGTTTCCGCCTCGGAATTCCCGTGATGGGGTGTTGGTCCGGCCACGGTTGTTTCGTGAGTAGATATTGTCCTGGCTGTTCGTTTGGGTGGTATGAGATGTGGTATTATCACCAAGGTTCGTGCAATATCTTTGTATATTCGTTCGAGTCCAGTTATGTGTCCCGCTTCGGTGGCGTCGAATAATTATAACCTTTGTATAATAATATATCCCTTCTCAATTCTACCTTTTATAAAACGTATATGCAAATGCTACGAAGCAACAAATATCGACTCCCAGAAATATTTAACCCGTCAAATAAATAGAAATATCTGAAGTTCAAAAGTATTAAACTATCACAAATCCAGGTAGTGAGGATATATGGCAACTACATAAAACCCAGTAATCCCGTTATCCAGATAATGCAGGTAAGTAACCTTATACCTCTGTAGTGTACTTTGTCGAGGTACAGTACATACCCAAAACGACGGGCCCGGAGGATGATAAATCACCACTTCCACGCCAAGGAAGTCGACGAGAAGGGAAGGGGGTATTATAAGGTATTGAGGGTTATTTGGGAGGGTACGTAAGTAGAAGGGCCATGTAAGCCTCAATAAGAGAGAGGAACTATACTTTCGGCGAGTACTTTTATGCAAGAGTGAGGTGGATAGCTGTGAGAGTGTCTGTATGATTAGGGGCGGGGGGAGATGGAATTGGCATCCCGGCGACGATTCCCTATTCTGTCTTGTTGCCCTTTCTTCTCACACACACTGACGCGGAATTGGAGAATGATAGGATAGGACGGAGGATAGAGGGGATGGTACAGATAGCATAATATGGATAGTATAGGGCTTGGGATGTCTGTGTGAAGGATGATGTACTCTGCACAAAACCTCCTCGCACCCCTCCCTTCCCGTGCACCGAGAATTGATAGTATACCGTACTGCTATACAGTATCATACACACGTATCAACGTCAGTATCTTAAAATCAAAACTCGGTGGGAACGACGAGGTATATCGTTATTCTAGAGGAGCTAGTTTAGAGTATGATCACACTAGCTCCTCTAGCTCTCTTAAGGCACCCGGCGTCCCGCCGGTGAGTAATCACATCGGAGCCTCGATGGCAACCGATTGCCGCAATTAAGAAGATTTAGTGGTAGTCTTGATTGGACTTGCATAATCTCGGAATTACTTTACTCCTATGACTATTCCAAGATAGGTAAAGACGTTCGAGTGTCGGATATTTATGCCCCATAAACTATCTGCATAAATTCTCAATTATACGCTAGTACTAGGTAAACATACATCGGAGGTTTGCACAGGCCCGAATGGTAACTACAAGGCACAAAGAAGAAAATAGAATGATTAAAGTGGCCCTTAAACGTAAGTCATACGCTTACCATGCAGCATGAAGCTCGTGCCGATGCTCAATTTCATAACTATACGTTGGTATCGGAGGTTTGCCTAAACACCGAATGGCAAACATCGAGAAAGGAGTAAAGGAAACAGAATAACTAATCCTCAAACATCAACCGTGCCTTGGCGGTACAATCCGAAGCCTCTACCATGCTCTATGTGTAAGCACGAATTAGCGCTTGCCTTGTACGGAACCCGGATGCCTATAGAAGAGTATAAAATTTAAATCGGGACTTATAACAACGCAGGTCCCTTATGTGGTGAAGCTACTTAAAAATGTGAATGGAAGGATTGTCTCATAATCCATATCCCCTATACTCTCCTTGGAATTTCATGTTTCCTCTGTTCACTTGATTTCCTTTTCAATTCTTCTCTTTTATTTCCTCTTAGATTAAGACTACGGAGGCAGCTATTTCACTTCGCTTCGGGCCACTTGAGGCATAGTCCCCGTTACAATGTCGACCCGTAAGTGCATCGAAATGGTGGAAGAATTCAGTTAATGCGCCGACCTCACTGCAGAATCTACCTATTTAAATTAAATAACATCTTAGTAACTCATGAAGAAACAGGGAACCTAGACGGAGAATCCTTGTCTTTTGAATCCACTGCAGCCCCTTCTCGCACCGAAAGCGAAAGGTATCCTACTGCCCAGAGTCACATCGACACCGATTTCAACCAACTCGAGAAGACTCTCACAAAACAAGAGAGAGAAGAGAAGGCCCAAGATGAAGAGCTCCACGAGCTGGCAAGAAGGTTCACCAGGCAGTCCCGTGCATCTGTGTACGACAAGAACCCTTTCGAGTCCGACGAGGATTCGATCCTGAATCCAAATTCGCCAAACTTCCAACCAAGAGCATTCACAAAGTCAGTGCTTAATCTCCAAGCACGCGATCCGGAAAAATGGAAGCAACGGACAGCCGGATTCGCCTTCAAAGACCTGAACGTATATGGTTTTGGTTCAGGGACTGATTACCAGAAGACTGTGGTATGTTATTACCATGCGGCTGCAAATTTTGGTATGGCTGCTAATAGTTAAAGGGAAATATCTTGCTCCAGGCCTTTGGCATGGCTAAGAAACTTTTCGGTCAAGGGAAGCCCGGAAAGATCGACATCCTCCGGAATATGGATGGTGTTGTGAATCATGGTGAAATGTTGGTTGTACTCGGTCCTCCCGGAAGGTAAGATACATCTATCTGTGGTTACCGCTGTTATACATGGACTCATATCTAATATAGTGGCTGTTCAACCTTTCTCAAAACCATTGCGGGAGAAACCCATGGTTTCTACATCGACGACAAATCGCAAATCAACTATCAAGGAATCGAACCGAAGCAAATGCATAGCGATTTTCGAGGCGAAGCCATCTATACTGCAGAGGTCGACGTGCACTTTCCTATGCTTACCGTTGGCCAAACCCTCCAATTTGCGGCTCAAGCAAGATCCCCTCGACATATACCTGGCGGCTTAGCGCGAAATCAATACGCTGCATACCTTCGCGATGTCATGATGGCCGTCTTCGGTATCAGCCACACTGTCAACACTCGAGTCGGGAACGACTTTATCCGTGGCGTGAGTGGTGGTGAGCGGAAGCGTGTCACCATTGCCGAAGCAGCCCTTAGTGGCGCGCCGCTTCAATGTTGGGATAATAGTACTCGGGGACTGGACAGTGCGAATGCCATTGAATTCTGCAAAACTCTTCGGCTTTCGACCGATTTTGCCGGATCCACTGCGGTGGTTGCTATCTATCAAGCGCCTCAAAGTGCTTACGATGTATGATTTCCCACAATTATCTTCTAAGCTGCCTTGCTCTAGTACTAAATGTTACACAGATCTTCGATAAAGTAGTTGTGCTCTATGAGGGCCGTCAAATCTACTTTGGCAAGACCACTGAGGCGAGGGAATACTTCGTCAATCTTGGCTTTGATTGCCCAGATCGGCAAACGACTGCGGATTTCCTGACGTCTATGACAAGTCCCCAGGAGCGTATTGTACGACGGGGATTTGAGAACAGAGTTCCGTGCACTCCTGACGATTTTGCTCAAGCTTGGCGGAACAGCCCCGAGCGAGTTGCGTTACTCAAGGACGTTGACAGCTACAATCAGAAGTATGCTCCCGGTGGCCAACATCTAGAAGAATTCAAAGATTCTCGAAGGGTTCAGCAGTCAAAGAATCAGCGGGTTACCAGTCCTTTCACATTGTCATATGGTGGACAGATTGCACTTTGTGTTCGGCGTGGTTTCTGGAGGCTGAAGGGCGATCCAAGCCTAACTCTCACTCAACTTTTTGGTAACTCTATAATGGGTCTTATTATCAGCAGTATCTTCTACAACATTTCGTCCACTAGCGATAGCTTCTTCACGAGAAGCGCGCTTTTATTCTTCGCCATATTAATGAGTGCTTTTAGTAGTGCTTTAGAGGTACGTCTACCAACCCATTATTTGTCCTGACAAACTCCTAATGATTTAACCAGATTCTGACACTTTACGCTCAACGTCCCATTGTTGAAAAGCACTCTCGATACGCTCTCTACCACCCGTCCTGTGAGGCTATTGCTTCTATGCTTACAGACATGCCCTACAAAATATGCAACACCATCATCTTCAATCTCATCATCTACTTCATGACAAATTTAAACCGAGAGCCTGGAAACTTCTTCTTCTTCCTGTTGATATCATTTATGCTGACAATGGTAATGTCCATGTTGTTCCGAACAATTGCTTCGGTCTCTCGAACTCTATCTCAGGCCATGGCTCCAGCAGCTCTCTTGATCTTGGCTATCGTTATTTATACTGGATTTGCTCTCCCAGTTCCGAATATGCGGGGCTGGGCCAGATGGATTAACTATCTCGATCCTGTTGCCTATGGCTTCGAAAGTCTCATGATTAATGAGTTTGCTGGACGCAAATTCGAATGCCCTCCCTCTATGTTCGTGCCAAGTGGACCTTCATATATGAATTTGGAATCGACTCAGAAAATCTGTGCGTCTGTTGGCGCCGTGCCTGGCGCCAGTTCGGTTGATGGGACAGCTTACATCATGTCTGCCTTTCAGTACGATCCATCTCATAAATGGAGGTATGTTTAAAAACAACTTAGCCACTAGCTCATTCCCAATTACTGACTTCTTTGTTAATAGAAACTTTGGCATCTTAGTCGCGTTCATGGTTGGACTCTGCGCTACCTACATAGCTGCAACCGAATACATCTCGGCGAAGAAATCAAAGGGTGAAGTTCTTCTCTTCCGACGAGGACATGCCCCTTCAGCTCTACTTAAGAACACTACTGGTGATGAGGAAGCTGCAAGTGGCGAAGCTGCTACGATAGACAGAACAGCTACTCATATATCAACAATGATTGAGAAACAAACGGCCATTTTCCATTGGGAGGATGTTTGTTACGATATCAAGATTAAAGGCGAACCTCGCCGGATTCTAGATCACGTCGACGGTTGGGTAAAACCTGGTACATTAACAGCGCTCATGGTATGTCTTACCCCACTCCCTTCCAACACATCAAGTTATTAACAACGGAAAGGGTGTCTCTGGTGCTGGTAAAACCACCTTACTTGACGTTCTGGCTACCCGCACAACCATGGGCGTTATTACTGGAGGCATGTTTGTCGACGGTAGCGAACGTGATGCCTCTTTCCAACGTAAAACTGGCTATGTCCAACAGCAAGATCTTCACCTGTCCACGTCGACTGTTCGCGAGGCCTTGAACTTCAGTGCCCTCCTCCGCCAACCTGCGAAGGTTCCTCGCCAAGAGAAACTCGATTATGTAAACGATGTAATCAAGTTGCTAGATATGGAAGAGTATGCCGATGCTATTGTCGGTGTGCCTGGTGAAGGTGATTTTTTTGCATACTCAATGGGATGGACTTTGCTAACATACGACTTTAGGCCTCAACGTTGAACAGCGTAAACGCTTGACAATCGGCGTCGAACTCGCTGCGAAGCCGGAATTGCTTCTTTTCCTTGACGAGCCCACTTCAGGCTTGGACAGTCAAACCTCGTGGGCGATTTGTGACTTGATGGAAAAATTAACCAAGAATGGCCAAGCAGTTTTGTGCACAGTAAGTAAACAGTCTATTGTTGGTGTTCAATAACCTGATACTTGATATAGATCCATCAACCCTCCGCGATGCTTTTCCAAAGATTCGACAGATTGCTCTTTCTTGCCAAAGGAGGAAAGACCGTTTATTTTGGCGAAGTCGGACAAAACGCATCGATTCTTAGCAACTACTTCGAGCGAAACGGAGCGTTTGCATGCCCGGAAGATGCAAACCCGGCCGAATGGATGTTAGAGGTTATCGGTGCGGCACCAGGCTCCACTACTGAAGTCGATTGGGCTTCAACTTGGAGGGATAGCCCTGAGTACCAAGACGTGCATCGCGAGCTTCAACGCCTCAAGGACGAAAGGCCCCCAATTTGGCAGCCTTCATCGGCGCCGGTTGGGGAGGGCAGCTATCGTGAATTTGCAGCTCCATTTACTTTCCAGCTAATAGAGGTCACCAAGCGTGTCTTCGAGCAATATTGGCGTACGCCTTCTTACATATACTCCAAGACAGCACTATGCGTCTCGTCGGTATGTTGTTCCCTTACTCTCCATCTAGAAGTTTCGAGTCACTAATTTTAATCAGGCGCTCTTCATCGGCTTCTCCTTCTTCAAAGCAGGGACTAATAGACAAGAGCTGCAGAACCAAATGTTTTCCATCTTCATGCTCTTCACGATATTTGGCCAGCTAGTTCAGCAGATCATGCCGCATTTCGTCACTCAGCGCTCCCTCTACGAAGCTCGCGAGCGCCCGTCGAAAACCTATTCCTGGCAGACATTCATGCTCTCGAACATCATAGTCGAGCTGCCCTGGAACAGTCTAATGGCCGTCCTAATATTCTTCTGCTGGTACTATCCCATTGGGCTCTACCGCAACGCCGAGCCTACGGGCACGGTGCACGAGCGCGGCGGACTCATGTTCTTGCTGATTTGGGAGTTCCTCCTCTTCACATCGACCTTCACCAACATGGTGATCGCAGCCATCGAAACTGCCGAGACCGGAGGCAACATCGCTAACCTCATGTTCATGATGACGCTTATCTTCTGCGGTGTCCTCGCGTCCCCCGACGTCTTCCCCCGCTTTTGGATCTTCATGTATCGCCTCTCGCCATTCACATACCTCGTCGACGCCATGTTATCCGTCGGAGTCGCCAACACCAAAGTGGTCTGTGCCGCAAACGAACTGCTCCACTTTGACCCGTCCGCAAACCAAACCTGCCTTGAATACATGAGCGATTTCATGTCCGTCGCTGGCGGGCAAGTGCTCAACCCTTCGGCCACCGCGGATTGCAGCTACTGCGCCCTAGATTCGACAAACCAGTTTTTGGAGTCTATTTCTTCGTCGTACGACCATAGATGGCGCAACTTCGGGCTTCTTTGGGTGTATATTATTTTCAATGCTGTTATGGCTTTGGTTTTGTATTGGGCGGTTAGAGTGCCCAAGGGTGCGAAAAGGGCGACGAAGGAAGTAAAACAAGAGAAGAAGTGAGAGGGGACGATAAAAGAAAGGGATAAAGGAGGGAATGAAAACTAGACTGACATAGTATGGAAAGAGAAGATAGAACAAGGGCAATAGGAGCATCATTAGACTTAACTATTACACTAGCTAGTACAGCACTATTTAATATTTCCCTTATTAAAAATAATATTTCAATTCAATGCAATTGACATATCCTCATAAGAGGAAAGATCGCTTTTTAGCCGGTTTCCCTATCACAGACTTAGATAAGGCCTAGAGTAGGCCATTCTATTAACTAGACCACTATTATAAGGTGACTACCCTTTATGTAAGAATGCCTCCTTACCTTACTCTAAGCTGGTACGGTCGTCACCTGCAAGGGACGAGATTCGGGGTTAATACGGACCCGCTACAGATAAGGGGACTAGAACAGGGGTGGTATTGAAGCGGGTCGGTGCCGCCTCATACATTAGAAGGATAGCTCCTTAAGTCTATTCCTTATCGTTTTTGTATCCTTCGTAGTAGAACTATAGGATAGCAACCGCATACCCTCCGACTCGCACTCCCATATGCATCTACTGTGAGAGCTGTTGCCCTGTGTCCTTACAGTAGATATCTTAAAAGAAAATATATAATATAGACAAAGGCTATAAAATATAAAGTAAGTGGCTGACCTACTCACCTTACTCACCCTGCTCACCCTGCTCACCCTGCTCACCTTACTCACCTTACTCACCTTACTCAGCATGCTCACCCACTCACCTATGGGCATCCACTGTCGCAATACAATGTGTTGTGAAAAATGGACCCACTTTTGGATGGTCGAGGTGGTCTAGATGGTCGCGATCACAAAATAAGGGTAAGGGCAGCTAGGCTCACCCACTAGGCTGGATGGCATCGAATTAACTATTAGCCAGAGGATTGCTTGAGATCGGTGGATTAGTAGTTGGGTGGGTGACCACCAGCGAATACCCACTGTTGTATGTTTTTGCCATTTTTTTGCCATTTTCTTCAGGTTTGATAAGATGTGCACATATATGAGAAAGGTGCCTTTGTGCTACTGTAGCTACCATTCAAAATATGCGAGGAGATTGGGGGAACCTTACTTTACGGGCCGCGTCCGCACACCCTCTTTTTTTTGCAGCAAGGATCCCATTGGTGCGAGATTCGTGACAGGTTGGCAGGCATTCCCAGTTGATACTAATCTACTGCGCGATATTACCCAGACTGAGAGCTCACACTTTGCGGGGAAACCGCAATGAGAGCGTGGGGTGCAGTAAAAACGCTTGGTAATAGAGTGAGGGTAATATTGGGCTGGGATTCAATATTGGGGTCCTTCAGCTTCATGGGCCGTGCTGACTGCGGTAGGTCAGTGGATCTCACCTTATTTTTTGGTAAACTACGATGATTTGATAGCGACGCTTTAGCGGCCGTAACGCTTTCCGCTACTGGTGCAATGTCAGACTTCCAAGACGGGGTTAGTCTGACTCTTCGACCGAGACTAGACACAACCACATCAAAGAACTACAACATTGATGATGGTGGGTAAGACACTTCAGCTCTCGCTGATCTCCATATACCTCTCATATTCTGGGCTTCACTAAGAAACGGGACAGCTCGATCTCGTGCCATGGAAAAGCGGTCAACTGTCAGCCACTCATGCCGTGCTGATGTCATTGTTGCGCCGTTGCCCGTTTGCTGTTTTCGGAGACGAGATGAAAGGCTGATAGTGAGCCTAGACGCCCTGGAAGAACATCTTTCGGTCCTGCGGGAGTTAGCCCTATTGGACACTGATATTTTGAGCAGCTACTCTAGTTTCTCCGTTATACCGGCCCTTAGAAAGCCACCCGCTGCTATGTGACCAGGTCAGACCACTTAAACTGTCAATTCGGTGTCGATCGCAAAGGAGTGCCTGAACCACAAGACACCACATACTGACCAAACCGGACATTGATGTGGAATACGCCACTATTGATTCGTTGGGGGCAGTGCAGCTATCCATTGAACCTATCGGCGCGCTGGCCCGGAAGTAAGCACTGCATAGCTTTGGCGGTTTGGCCGGCCGAATGAGAGCAACCCGCTTTCGGTGTGGGTGAACCACGAGTTCGCAGCCTAATCGGGTGTCACCCCACGGAGACTACCATTGACGTCGAGTTTACCACCATAAGTGATTTTCATCCGCCACTTGATATTTACATATCTCTGCTTGTTTCCTCTCTACTCGTTTACGTTTGCTATAGACATTATAGTAGACGAAAATAATCTCCTCTGTCTATTTATACGTCTCAATTTTCATAAAATACTCATCTTGGGTGGACTCATCCTTGACATCATACCTAACTCACTGGCGTGTAATTCCAATGCCAGGATGAGTTACCTCCGCGGACCTCTGAGTGCGTCTTGGAGAGCTGCATCAGCGCCAAGACAGAATTTCATGCT
Organism: Pseudogymnoascus sp. VKM F-4513 (FW-928); assembly: GCA_000750755.1. Lineage (NCBI taxonomy): Eukaryota > Fungi > Ascomycota > Leotiomycetes > Thelebolales > Thelebolaceae > Pseudogymnoascus > Pseudogymnoascus sp. VKM F-4513 (FW-928). The sequence goes on from JPJW01001225.1 coordinate 10,266, forward strand.
TTCAAACAGAGCTCTCATTTCCTCACCACTTTCACTCAAACGAGCTGGATCAATTTCATCACGTGGAGTCGCAACAACGACCACGGCCACCAATACCAATCGCTATGGCAAGAGAGCCCGGATACTTCTTATTGGCGTTTCGGCGACTGTCTCTATCGGCCTGTCGGTGTACACTGGAAGCAAGGAAACATCCCGAATGAGCTTGGCATCCTCAGGTAGAAACCCAAACACAGCAGTTTCTACCATATCGGCGAAGCAAGAAACCCAAAGCCATGGCGAAAAGCCGACGTCGGTAATGACATTAGAGCCAGTGTCGTCGCAGCAGTCTTCAATTTCGCTTGTACGGCCAGGCGTAGTGACAGACGAGACATTGAAAATCTACGAAGCCATCGAGTCCGAGGCTCTTGACATGTCAAAGCTACCCAGGGAACAGGCAGTTCTCACTGCGGCCCCAAATGTCCCCCCTCCAATCACCCGCGACTATCCGGTGCTCCTACAAGTACCAATGGTTACGGCGACCAAAGAAGCACAGCTGACGAGCCAGTACAAGTATGAGCAGTGGACCTTCAATGACATGGTTCCAGGGCCATTTATTCGCGCGCGAGTTGGCGATGTGGTGGAGCTGTCGTTGACGAACAAGGACGAGACGGGGAATCCGCACAACATTGACTGTCACGCATTTACTGGTCCGGGAGGTGGTTCGGCATTGACGACAGCCGAAGAGAATCAGACAAAGACGGCAAATTTCAAGCTGCTATGCCCAGGATTATACCTTTACCACTGCGCCGCGGCCCCAGTGCCTGTGCACATTGCAAATGGCATGTACGGCCTCATTTACGTCCAGCCAGCCGAGGGAGATCTCCCCGCGGTAGACAAAGAATATTACGTGATGCAGAGCGAGTTTTACTATGAACCGCCTGAGGTTCTTGAGAATGGACGGAAATCGGACACGGTCGAGTTTTCGTACCCAAATGCGATGCGCGAGGAACCGGATATTGTCGTTTTTAACGGGCGCGAGTCTGCGATGACGCGCGATGCTCCACTCAAGGCAGAAGTCGGCGAGAGTGTGCGCATCTTCTTTGGCAACGCTGGGCCGAACCTTACTAGTTCATTCCATGTCATCGGGAGCAATTTCAAGAAAGTCTATCGCGATGGTGATGTCCTCAGCCCGCCGGCAAACTATGTGCAGACTATCAGTGTTCCGCCAGGTTCTGCATCAATCGTCGACATGAAGATGGTTGTCCCGGGGACGTATGCTTTGGTGGACCATGCCATTTTTCGCTTGGACAAGGGCGCGGTGGGGTATTTGAATGTTTCGGGGCAGCCGCGACTTGATATCACCACGAGCAAGGAACACGCTGAGCCGTGCGTGGGATGCAAGCTGCACCCATAAGTTCTGAAGGGGGATTATGATGACGCTCACGACTCGTTTGCTTTTTGTAGGTGTACTTTTCTAGCGTTATTGATTTCTAAACTACTATGATGCTATGGGGTTGCTTTGCGTTGCATACAATTGACCATGCCTTTCTCTTCAAAGACACAAGCTAGCAATCTTGATTGGGGACGAGCAAGGCGAAATAGAAAGAATTCTATAACCCCAATAATCATAACCTACTCCATGCTTCTATTTGTTAGCGACCAATGTTCGACACACCCCCAAACCCGCCCAATCCATAAACTGGGTCGTTACCATGTCGTTGGCGTTCTAGGCCATTTTGGGCTGGCCGTCGCCGTGTTGGCGCTTGTCGTCTCTAGCGCCTGGCAGCGGCAACTATCGGTTCTCAGGGTATCGGATCGGGGATCGGGGCAAACAAGCTCCCTCTTGCTCCACCTTACTTCAACCTTGCAAACTCAATCTGTCTCTATCGACGTAACTTACTGTGTCAACATCTCTGCATTGGACGTTGACCCTCATTTATATTCACAGACATCCCTTTTAATACGTATTGACTTGTATTGATACGTATACTAGTCGTGTTTCGCACATTTATTGTTGGATTCTTTAGGGGTCCTGATATACGCCAAGGGTAGACCCCACAGCTAGTGTGGGGCGATCTTCAGCAGACACCGTCGTTGCCCGACCGAGTCACCGGCGACTCCATTTCTATATATAATTTATACGTCCGGGCCCTCAACGTTTAATAGTCTTGTTAATTTGCGAGCCCCTTTTCTCCAGCACTCGAGGGTCTTGGAGCTCTCTAGTTTCCGCTCCAAATATTGACTCCCCTCGTCGAGAAGATCTAAAATATGGCGGCGGACAATATTGATGCCTCCCTCCAGCCAGGGCTCATACTTCGCATGAGCCCAGCGGAGTATATCTCTCGCCTTCGCACTATCGTCACAAGTGCTCCCGCCGAACAGCATAACACCACAGTGGCGGCGATCACGAGAAAGCTACAATCCCATGTACATAGCAGCGCCATACCTCCCGTTCTATTTACCATGTGGCTCCCGATGGCCCTTCCCCATTCGCCGCAGCTCCTCAAGGATGTACTCAGCGACAAGGAGTCAAGAGGGGTGCGGAAAAGTGGTAGAAGACAGTTGCGTCGAACAAAGGCGAGCCGGTGCTGGTCCGATAATGAGTGGGAAGCTCTTGGCGGTATAGAGAGCATCCGGAGTCTTTTCAGTAGTTTGTCCGTATCGGAGGTTCATCCGCTGGTTATGGCCATTGCTGCAGGCACGAGAAGCCTAGGAGCGACTGGGGGCGAGGCAGTCGACCATCTTCTGGAGGCTCTTACTAATGATAAAAGCGAGGTGAAGCGGCTTGAGATGAGCGACGTTACCTATCTTCTGATCTCATGCAGCAGCCCCTTTATTATCAAGTGGCTGTCGAAGAAGCCCCTGCCCCTTTTCCCACTATCTCTGATGTTTAAATTGCTTGCGACAAGCCGCATCGATCTAGCACGGAACATCGCAACAGGCGCCATTACAGTCCACCCCGAGGTCAGATCTTTCCTGTTGGCGAAGCTTCCCTCCGGCCTGATTTGGTCGACTGTGCCATATGTGCCAAAATACACTCCCGTCAGCCTGTCGCCAAAATCATTACCAGGAATGCGCTTCTGTTTGGATTTGCTATATTCGCTTCAGGCTGAGCAGAATTTCATAACAGGCCCTTCAGCGGAAGACATCATCAATTTCGTATATGTCGCTAAAAGGCACGCCATACGTCACAAGTTGCCGTTCGACGATATGCTGCCATTGCTACAGACCGGCATGGCCACAGCTGCGCTTCGGGATAAAAAAATTGATTATAAATTGACCCATCCACACGTGGTGCCACTGCTCCGCTCTTGGGCTATTGCAAAATACCCCGATTACGTCTTGGACGTGCGCAACAGACACAACAATGGTCCACTATCAGCACCGCGGCACCCGTCCCGACCAAACGCAAAGCATGAGGAAGCTCTAGAAGAACTTGTCGTGCAAGTTATCAAATCAATCCCGGAGAAAAATATCCCAGCTGGCAAATTGTCAAACGCGATATGGGGGCTCTTTGAAAAACTGCCGTATTGGTCTTTTGCACCGGCTGCAAGGCTGCCACTGATAAAGCTACTGTGTCGCCATGTTTCGAACGTACGAGTTGATCTGGATAGCCCCCAGTTAACTACGGAGGAGTGGGAACGCATACAATTGGATATTCTTATCTTGACCAACATCCCCCCGGCCGACTCCAAATGGCTTTTTGGCCGGTTGCCAAATGTATCAGCCGCAGAGACACTAATAGATCGCCGCATTAGAAGTGCACAAATGCCATATATGGGTGCGGAATCGCCATGGTGGTTCAAGCATGGCGTGCTAAAGACGATGTGGGAAGCCGATGATGCCCATACGGAAGACAGCTTCCGTGAGACTTTGGTTTTAATGGAGAAAGTGAAGAAAGAAGCTGAGAAAAGCCGGGATCCAGATATCAGAACGAATTGGGCCATGAAAGCCGCACTGCTGGCCGAATGCAGCAATAATGTCGCCATCCTGAAGGACGTCACAGTCTGGTCTAGGCGGTATATACGCGACCCTATCGTCTTCCCAGTTATTGCCCGGACCTCGAACTCTATGGGGATTCGCTCGTCTATGTTATCATGCGTTGCGCTTCCCCTGAACCGACGACCGGCATCTCTTTCCACGCTTAAGGCTCTTGTTGACGAAGCGCACTCTGTTATCTTATTGTACATTGAAACAGCCCTCCTCTATCTCAGAGAACCTAGTTTCCAGCCGCACGTATATAACGGACTTAATGGGTTGTTAAGCGGAATTTTCAACAAGCGGATAAACGGAGTACAAACCCTCCGCAAGTCCGGCTTGGGAAGCGAAAGCGAGCTTATGTCGATTTTGATCGAGTCGATGATGCCAATATTAATACGCTATGAAGAAACTGGCTTGGCCGTTGGGAACGAACCACTGGGCTGGAATAACCCCGACGGCCCCCTGTATTCATATGTCTGTTCCAAGCGTCGCCGTCAACTTGCTCTCCCCTTTCTCGACAAGCTAGCCAGACGCCGAGACGAGCTATGGACACAGCGACGTCTAAAGCGAGACGACCTCGTTGCAACTCTTGACGAAGGATGGCCCAAAGGTTTACCCATCCAATTTCTTCTGCCTGACGAAGAAGGGTGGTTGATGCAAGCTATGGCAAATCCAAACGCAGCACCGTTCGTAGCGGATCGGGTGAGAAGGGTCCTATTTTGTGACGTTGAAACTGCTCTTACAACAGCTCCTCGCAATATGGATGTTACTGGAGAGTTTGTGGACAGTTTAGTTACTGCAATTCGATCATATGTGGGAAAGGGGTCTTCGACTGAGGTTCTGGCCAGGATTCAACAAGTTTGGGAGCATTATTCTAATGTTATTCCTGCGACTGCCGGACACATTAAGTTGGTGAAGTCGCTTTTAAAGAAAATAGCATCAGCAGCTGGAACTAAATGGACCAAAGCAGATGTGGTACCTGAACCACCGTCTTTGCCTTTTTGCGAGATCAACTACGAAACTGGCTCAGAACCAGTGGAATGGGACCCTCGGCCTAATGAAGACGGCGATAACGACGAGATTACTGGAACCAACGTCGATGACAAGCCCAAGAATTTGCTCCTGTGTCGAATTTCGGTTGTTGAGATTTCTGATGATGAGGATGAACACCAGTGGCATTGGCGTTCGTCTCGAAAAAGGACAGACCGTACACAGAAAACCTTTTGGGGAACATGGGTTAACGAGATTTACAAACTGCCCGTGTCGAGTAAAGATGCCGTAGTGGCGTCAGCCATATTATATCTTGATACATTCGCAGCTGGAGGCAGTCGTCTACTTTCCAACCAATTTCCCGCAGGTGTGCTCCATCCTCGATACCCACCGATGTATCTAAGCTACGAATTTCTCTCCCGTGCTGGCAAATCGAGCAACACCCGAATATACGTCAACGATGCTATTCTTGCTCTTACGAAACTGAAATCGGTCGTACCACCACTGTTGTTAAGAGATTTAGCAGATTCGATGCTCAACAAGCTTGTCAATATGGGGGATTACGAGACCAACTATCAGCTTTTTGAATCCGCTACATTTAAGATAATCTCCCTCCTTTCGCTCACGGATCAACCTCATCTTGCCTCTGATCTAGGGCTGAAGGTCATTGAAAAGATGCCGGATTCTTCATCATGGCACCGGAGAGTCATATCTGTGGGACTGTGCAAGAGATTAACGTCGACGCACGCTGAAGAAATGCTGCGGAAGTTCTCACATTTCATCATCAATTCCCTTCAGGGGCAACATGAAAGAAAAAAAGCAGAGAAAGAGGATATATTGCCAGACGGCGAAGACTCCCGTGAGACTAAATACGCAAAGGTAACCACCATAAAATTACTGGCCGAGTTGCTTGAAAATGGAAACCTCGTCTCAGACGAGATATCTTTGGGAATTCTTCGGTCGCTACTCCTTACAAGCAATCACATCGATGTGAAGGCCGCAGCCCTTAGCTCCATCAGAGAGTTACTTGGAAAAAGCGTCCGGTTGGGTCTTGAGCCAAACCCCACGGTGTATAGGGTCTTTTGTTCATTCGCCGATGCGGCAGCGGGCCCAGACGAAAGATCAATTGTCTCAGAGGCTGAATGGCTAGTCGCAGAAAATGGCGGCCCTCTGCCGGAATGCAACGATGAACGACCCCTGCTTGAACTGTTTCTTACGGCAAAGGATAGCATACCTGACAAGTACCATGAAGACTATGTCCGCAATGTCTTGCTTAGAATTCTTGATGAATCTATGAGGCAGCATACTCGCTGGATGCGGATATTTCTTGGCAGGTTCAAACTATCAGCTGAAGAGGCATCGGTCGCTTACCGCGCCCCCTTTCTTAATAACTATTCGCAAAGATTGCTGTCGAAGTGGTCGGACTGCATGCCGAAAAGCCATCTTCTGCTAAATCGGGATCTGTCAATGGGTTATCGTTACTGCGATAGACTCTCACGCATTGATAAAAAGCTAGCCGCCCGAGACCGGACATTTGGGCAGACAGACGCCGGAGAGCATTGGCAGAGCTACCTCCAGGATCATACGAAGTACAAAGCTGCATTTGAACCGCTTGGATATCTCGTGAGAAATTTTACGGAGCCTCGTTTCTCAGACGGAATTTCGCTCGAAGATGCCGAAGAAGAATACTTTCAACGCGTTGCCATTGCTGCCAGAGAACCCCGTCGCCTTATAAACGGAAAGCCAATAGTATCCTTGGCACCATTTGAGTTCGCGGTCAGCCTATTGTTGTTACAACGCGACGCGGGGAAGTTGCCAGAGCGTAGACGCCGACTTCTCGAGAGAATCGTTGCCGACGTGAGTGACCTCCACGCCAAAACTTGGCCGGACGGATCATCCCAGAGGCCTCCAATTCTTCCATCACTCTGGAATCTCCGCTGTACTCTCGCCGTGATCTCTCCATTAGAAGAGTTGGTGGAACGCGTCAACTCCCTGTGCGAAGAGTGTGCCCGGTCATTGTTTGCTATGGGCGACTACGAGCAGCTTAAAGCAGCTATAAGCACCCTTGAACCCGACAGCCAGGTTTTCCTAATAGTCAAACTTGGGGCGGCGGCACAGAACGACCATGGCTCTTTTGGGGGGTGTATCAAGGTACAATTAGTGCACCACCTTCTTCCGCAGATACACCATCTCTTCAAGTTAGAGAGGAGTGCGGAGGTTGAATCGCTATTGAAGTCATGGTTGGAGAGCTCGAATGAGAATATCCGCAGGATTGCCTTTAGTGAGATGGAAAGGCTTTCTTCTTCTATGTATAGCAATAACATATCACCGGCTTATTTCGATGATTACGCTGATTCCGAATATGGAGACGGATATGAAGATGGATATGAAGACGAAGAGGAAGAGGAAGAGGGGGAATGTTAACTTGTTGCCTGGGAAGATATAAGATACCGAGCGGCATGAGGTGGAAAACATAGCAATGTATTTTTTGGAAGTTTTTATAGAAAAGATAATTTGATATAAATTACACATTGAACTGAACTGAAGGAGAGTTAATATTTTCAGATATGACTGATGGCAACATAACGCGTACTTTTAGCCTAGACTGATATTCGTCCGTGTTGCGTAACATTGATGCACTGTTGTGACACACTACATCATCATGGGAGGGTGCGGGTATGCAAGGGATGGCCACCCGGGCGGGAACATGCGCTTCTGGCGATTAGTTTATTAATATGGCGTACTTGGATCCAACCAAATCGCGGGTATTAAAATATGGGGAATAGCCTATGGGTAGGATCGTGTCACAGCATTGCCGACAATCTGATTGTAGTCATGATAGGCAATTGAAGTCCAAAGGTTGGCTGATTGAAAGGCAAACAACATAGATTAATGATACAGCTTTGTGAATTATTCCCTTTATGGACAATACGACTTGGGGAGAGGGATATATGCAGAGGATATGCATATAAACGAGCAATAGGGGTTGCACAAGATATGAAATGAGCCCCAACTGCAACCACCCGCATTACATGTCTCGCAACTCCTACCACACCGCCTCAAAACTAATCTAGCCATGAGCTTCTCCTCTTGAACAAAGACAACCCACCATGACGCTTATCCATCCACCGACTCCTTCTGACCTGAACCATCTAGCAAAGGAAAAGCGGCCATAGTCACCGGCAGTGGACGCGGCATAGAGCGAGCAACCGCGCTCGCACTTGCTCACTCAGGAGCTGCAGTTACCAGCCATGGTGAGAGCGCTATCGCGGTCGTCGCCGGCGAGATCGCCAAGCTCGGACACGAGGCTCGTTAGTAGTCCGTTGACGCGGCGGACCAGAAGCGAATCCAGGGGGTGTTCACCGCGACCAAGGCGTAATTTGGGAGTATCGACGCCAGGACGAAGCCTTGATCAAAAATGCGCGGCTGGACGACTGGTGGGCGGCGTTTGAGGTTAATATGAAGAGCGACTTCATTGCCACCTAGGTGTTTGTGAATCATGCGTCGCCGGGTGCCACGCTGACCTGGACGTGCCAGCGCTGGGGCCAGCAAACTGGCGACGTTGAAGGTCATGCAGGATGTGCACGAGGAGCGTCTAGAGTATCGAGTCCTCAGCATCCAACCAAGGAGAAAAGACACCGTGGAGACATCCAAGAGCAAGACACAGGTGAACTCGTCTTATTATTGTCTCGGTGTGGCTTTTTGTGATTCAACGCTGACTTATATCCCCTTCACAGTCGATCTTCCCACAGGTTTCTCCATGTGGTTGGCCAGTTCCGAATCCGACTTCGTCCGTGGGAGAATGCTGTTGGCAAACTGGGATGTGGACGAGCTGGAGGCCAAAAAGAACGAGATACTGAAAGGCGATTTATTGAAGATGGTACTAAGCGGATGGCCGTAAAATTATCATTCTTGGGTCGTCCTCGTCGCCGTTCGTTACTCCGATGTTCGCACAACAAATATGATATCGCTATTATACACCGGAAGAAGTGCAATTGACGTGCGCCAAGGAAGAGTGAAATAAAGGCTACGCTGGTGGTAAGGTAGGAGAAGCAAAACTTTATTAAGTACCGCTAAACAATCACCCTTCAATATTGAGCCGTTCCATACTTTTCCACCTTGCCATCGCACATAGGTGATTCGAGTCCGTCGCTGCACATTAGATTAAGCCATTTCCGCCTCGACATTACCAGCTGGACCACCTGGGCCATCAACGCCTTTCGAACCATTGGCTGATGCATATTCGCCGGGTCTCGGCAACGACAGCACGTCGCGAGCAATAATCTGGATTTCGCCCACTGTTACTTGGCCGATGGCCCATACTTCTCCTAGAACCTTGATGGCGCCTAGACCCAGCCTCACACGGTCTCTGGCGGCTTTATATTCGGCGCCCTTCAATTTGAAGCGACAGGCTGAGATTTGAGCTAGTATCAATAATGTCAGACCGCATATCGCCAGAGGCGAGTGAGTGGTAAATGGGCTTGGTAAGGTAAATAGCCCAGTGCCTGCTTCTGCAGCTTCGAGGACTTTCGTCGTGTGGAAGTCAAAGGATCGTTGTTCATCTTCTACGTGTTTCTCCGATGGTGGAGGTGCACATCGAGAGCATTGTTCGATGGAGCCATAGGCTAGCTGGGATCGCGGCCGGTGAAGGTAAACCTTTAATCTGGATGAAGTCAGGATCTCATTTGATGGTTGAGTAGCGATCTCCATAAGAAGGGTTACAACATACGTGTTATAAAGCATAATGGCTTGAAACATAACCTCGTCAACCTTCCCAGGGTCTTGGACGATCAGCAGCTTCTCCTTTGGGAGGTACATAATCCAGTTCATCAGCCTCGCATCAGCGCTAACAACATCTGGCTCAAAGGCACTACCAGGTTTCGTTCCTAATGCCAGAACTGCGCCGACAATGTGGCCCACGTCGACCAAGTAGGCAAAGGAAGAAAATTTGATATCCTCTCCCGCAAATTCACGAGAGTTGTACTCTTCCAACGTGTAGGGTCGCGGTATATCCTGTTATCTATCAGCAAATTACTAACATCATGCAGAAAATTGCATGCTTACCCCCGAGTTATAATTGGAATCCTCGCAGGGAAGATTGACATCTGATTTGATATCCCGCAACTCAAACGATTCGAGGTGCCGAATACCAGAAAAAATGCCGTCGGTCAGGTATAAATACCACCATGTCCTTCTCCAGCTTTCAGCCAATATGGTACAACCATCTGCATTCGATATCGCAAAATCTTCGGAGTTCATACCGATGCGAAGGGCCATGCTAATTGCACGATCCAGTATACCACGTGCTTTTACGAATTCATCACAGGAGTGCACCGAAATGGCGAAGCTCAAGAGTGCCTGAACGGAAAACCCATTGGCAGGTAAAAAGTCAACTAATAGTAGACTCTCTGCACGTTCCTGCATGGCTTTCTTATTGGGGCTACGGGCGAAAAGCGACCCAATAAACTCCAGCACTGGCAGAACATGCCGGAGGGAGGCACTGTCGAGTTGCAACCGCCGATCCAAAAACTTCCTGGGTAGAACATAGGGATGAGCGTCATGGAAGAAATCGTAATACATATCCAGGAGTTTCGAAGAGCTCTCTGCCTCTGATATTGGCCCCACTATGGATCCATTGAATACGCCCATAGGTGAGCTGCCGATCGGACTCATTCTCAAATCCAAACTGCTCCCCGTGGAATGTATAGAATGCGTAGCCGATGCCTCATCACTCGCGGATTTAGACTGCCTCTCCTCTCTCTCCAATTGCATTTCTACATTCGATGAAAGCTGACGTTGCTCCAACACCGCCTGCTTGCCTCGTCCTCGCCTTGACTCGGCGTAGACGCAAGTTCTGCCAGTCCCTAAACATTGTGTGCATGCCGGAACAGTTGCATCGCATTTAGTATGGCGGCTACGGCATGGGATGCATGCCAGAGAAACGCGGGTCTTGGGTCGTGGCCGGGAGGTTGTCGAAGACGTAGAGGTTAAGTCCCTAGGCAGAAACTGAGACTCTGGAGTGCCGAATTCAAAAGGGTTATCAAACTCTGGACCTGAAAAGCCGTATCCCACTCCCAACTGGAACAAGGCTATATTGCTGGAAACTGCGCCTTGTTGACCCTGGCCCTCTTGCTGGAACCAAGGCGTTAAATCCGGATTATCCATTTGCCCCGGCGCTTGATCGACACCGTGACATACGGCGGAGCTGCAGGCTAGTATTCACAACTAAACAGCTGCTGCTGCCTATGAGTCTATATAATGGGAAAATTTACAATGTATATGTCTGATAGTGGCGAAAGAGTGTGGGTAGGAAGTACGAGATGGGGAGCGGTATTAATGTCGTTGGTTGTGGCGAAGATATTCGGAACTCCTCCTGATGCTAAGCCCGTTCAGTGCTTAACTTAATATTCCTACCCTGTGGTGGGAATATATTTCCTATTCTTGGCGTGGGAGCTTAGTAATTACAGTTCACCACAAACCATATCTAGTGGGGCGTGGGGCGTGTCTAAGAACTATAGGGACTTAATATAGCTCAGACTAGGTACTAATCTTAGGCTAACTATACTCTATAATCGTGGTTAGACGCAAAGTGCGTTTGCGAGATTTTATGTAGTGTTACATAGTAAATTATATGTAAAGTGACTTAAATCTCAATCTCTCTATTTCTATCAACTCTATTTCATTTTCTTTTTAATGATTAACAACTTTATAATAGTACAAATTTTTAATCCTTCTAATATAAATAGTATTATACATTACATAGACGCCCTCTTCGTTGCCTTAGTTCGTAACTTCATCATTAAGAACACCAGGGCGTAGAACACCCCAGCCCACAATACAACCAGCCCCGCATTCCTCCAACCGTAGTACTCTTCGTTTAAGTTGAGTGTCTTCAAGTAGTCTTGTCCAGTAGTGTATCGGCACACCTCGCAGTTCTCCGTAGCGCCTGGGTTCAGAAGGTTCGTGCCACGTCCCATGCCTTGCTGATAGGTGGAGAGATAGTCGCCGCATGTCTCGTTCGCAGGAGGATTGAAGACCGCAAGCTCGCCCCGCTCGCAAATGATATCGACGGAGAAGGTGGTAAAGGTGAGGAAGGCGCCGAAGAGGTAGTTGAAGGGATCGAGGTAGTAGATCCTAAAATGTAATGTTAGCATCAATCTCGTGGGTGTTGATAGTCGTATGAGGCTTGCCAGTATCTCCAGAACGACGTGATCTGGGAGTAAGGAACGAAGACGCCGCAGAATGATACGAGGGTGGTGATGACCAGCGGGTTGACAAGAGATGCAAAGGTTGCGTTAGGAGCGTACGCGGCGATCGATTGTCCAATACCGGTGTACAACATCTCGTAAAACATCTAGATGGTTTGTTGGTTTAGAGTAATGAGTCAACCAAAGAAGAGAGAACTTACTGCGACGAAGAATGTGCTGCCTGCCCACTTGGTATCATTTGGCAATCCAGCAGTCCAGTACCAACACACAAAGTACAACACACCGCAGACGACCAGGTAGGGCAGCTCAGAAACGATCAAGCCAGTGACAAATGGCACCCAGTGGTAGGTCTTACTCTTCTTCTCGCGCGTCTCATATACATTGCGACGATCGATGAAGATAGGCTGAAGCTGGGAGATGAGACCGGGGGCGACAAACAGGAAACTGAAGACCGTGAAGAGGCGTTGCTGGAGATCGCTGACGCTGTTACCAATCGACCAGAACGAAAAGCCGTTGTATAGAGACAGGAGTATATGCAAGATGAGCTTGTTGTTGATATACTCCGTGTTGCGGAACAAGGAGATGTTCATGCGATGCGTGACAAGCTTTACCTGCTCCCACATGGGCGCTGCGAATTGATGGCCATCGTCGACAGTTCCAGTCGGTTTGGCGGCACCATCAGCGACAAGAGTGTCAAGCTCTTGAGTGATCTTCTCGTGTTCTGGCGAGTTGAGCCAGACTTGATTCCAGTCCTTGCCCTTAGAAAGACTTCCTGATACGACTTCGATCATGTGCTCGGCAGGATTGGCCTCTCGAGGGCATGGTGCGCCATGATCAGCGAAGTATTTCTTGACGATCCCTGCATTATGGCCGATATCGCCAAAGTATACGGTCTTGCCACCCTTCGCCAGTAGGAGGAGGCTGTCGAATTGGGCAAAGAGGTCGGCCGATGGCTGATGAATCGTGACGAGGACAGCTTGTCCGACTTCCGCGAGTTTGCGCAAGAAGCGTACCGTGTTGTTTGCAGCTTGGCCATCGAGACCAGAGGTAGGTTCGTCGAGGAAGATCAAAATACTAGGCTTAGCTACGAGCTCAACACCAATTGTAAGACCTGATAAGTTATTAGTGTCTGTCTCGACAATGTTCGATGGATTAAGATTTACGCTTGCGCTGTTCAACAGAAAGACCGGCACCAGGGCGACCGATAAGGGTGTGCTCGAGATCTTCCAATTGTAGGAGCCTGACGATCGTGTCCACATAGCGGAGCTTCTCCTCGCGGGGAATTTCACGATTCTGACGAAGAAGAGCAGAGAATTCCAACGCCTCGCGTACCGTGGACAATGACTCGTGGACATCCATCTGTTCGACGTAGCCAGCAGATCGTTGAAAGGACATAGGGAGCGGGCGACCATCGACTAGAACGGAGCCATGGATGGTACCATCAGTCTTGCGTTGAGCTAGAACGTCGAGCAATGTAGTCTTTCCGGCCTGAGTGAAAATGTTAGCATATATCCATCTGTCAATCGCATTGCTAGTGCACTTACACCTGAAGATCCCATAAGAGCACCGAGCGTACCGGGCTTGATAAATCCTTGAACGTTGTCGAGAAGAAGACGATCGCCATGCGGTGTCTTGACGGTGTAAGTCAGATTCTGCCAGGTAAAGACCGATGTATTATTGACGAGCTGATTATCGATCGTTGCCTCAGACTTGTCGGAATCGGAGCCGGAGTTCTCGGATGGCTTTTCGACAACCTGGGATTCCTCATCCGCAACCACGGCCTTAGGTACCTTCTTCTGCTTCTCACGGGGGATGAGGAGGCCGCGACCACCTTCGCCCATTTGCTTCCACCTAGAAGTGAAGAAGACGGTCATTGCCACGAAGAAAACGTACCAGGCGCAGAGAATGCCAAAGTTACGCCAAAGATGGCTGTGACTGAAGGACATGGAAGCCAGGTATTGGTCACCAGTAACGCTGGTTGCTCCAGGAGGCGCACCACGGACGCCGGTACATGCTTGCCCGCCTCCTGTTTCGGGGCTGTATCCTTCGCCATTTGGAACCAGGAATGGGCCCACACAAGGAATCACCTGGTCGTGGAGCTCGTTCGCGAGCAATGCTTCGAACGCGTAGGCCATGGGGTCGATCCAGAAGAACCAAACGAACCAAGGGTGCATGTCGGGCTTGGGAATCATATATCCTGCATATGTAAAGGCAGCGACGATAGTGAATCCAGAAGCTTTAGTTGCTGCGTCAAAATTCGGGAAAGCGGCACCGATGAACCTGAATAGCTGCGTCATAGCCAGGGCTGAGATCAAGTTGATGAGCCAGAATATGAAGAAAGCCTGGGCGGTGTACTGGAATCCAGTCATGAAGTACAGCACAATTCCAAAGTGCGATATTTGAAAGAGCATGATCGGGATGTCGGTAATGACCTGGGCGAAGACAAAGGCAGATGGATGATGGAGAGCGAAGTCTCGGTGTTTGGCTAAGACGGGTCGGCCGACGAACGAATCTGTAACCTCGGCGAGAGCGATGAAGGTAGGATATAGTAGAGAGAAGAAGAGTGAGCCTCCCTTGATGAACAAGCCCGCCGTATTGTCCGGAGCATTGTAGAACAGTGAGCCACCGATCAGCGCCTGAACAATAGTTGTAGCTTGCTTAATGAACAGAGTTTGCTTGTCGCCCCAGAGGATCTGAAATTGGCGTACAGTAGCCGTCTGCACCTGGTGGAAATATCCTGCGGACTCCGCAGCTTTCTTTGGGAGGTTCTTGTGCTTGTCTTGTGCCTCCTGTTCTTTGAAGTCCGCTGTATTCTGCTGAGCTTCGGGGCTATTGGGGTAATCGAGCTCGGCCATCATCCTTGGCTTAATGGGCGAGTTGTTATAAGCAGCGAGCAGCTCCTCGGTTGATCGAGGAAATCGGTCCTCAAAGCCAGGAGCAATTGTGCGTACAGCAGGTGCCGATACGCTCGTGAGAAAATCTGACTTGTTGGCTGCAGGGTCGCATAGGAAGCCAAGATCCTCCATGTATGGCACAGCTTCATCTTGAGGTCCGTAAAAGATCTGCTTGCCGTTGTCGAGAATCAAAATCTTGTCGAACTGCTCGTAGATGCCATTACCAGCTTGGTACAGACTGGCAATTGTAGTGAGACCAAGAATATCTGTCATGGCGCGCAAGACTTTCGTCCAATCTAGCGCAGTGCTCGCGTCGAGACCACGAGTGGAATTATCCCAGGAGAAGACGCTACCTTTAGTCGCAAGGCATTCGAGAATGGACACTCGCTTGCGCTCGCCACCGGAAACACCACGAATGAACTCATCTCCGACCTTGATATCCTTTGTGTGTGTGATACCGAGAGACTTCAAGAGGAATTCTTTGTATATTTGGGCATACTCCTCCTCGTTCTTAATGTCCGGTGGCAGGTGGAAGGGCACCTTCAAACGTGTGGCGAAATCGATGGTATCACTAACTGAAAGAGCTGGAAAGAAGATCTCCTCTTCTATGTTCATGATGATCTGACCACGATATTGTTTGGCTTCTTGACTGGTCATGGAACCAAACGAGACGTCGCCAGTAATTTCCGCGAAGCCGTTTCTATGGTTTGATAGAACGCTAAGTAGTGTTGTGCATCCAGCTCCTGGGTTTCCAAGAACAAGCAACATCTCACCGGGTTTGACACATCCAGAAGAGTTGTCAATAATAGTCTTCAGGGGTGGGACCTTATTACCCTTCCCAAATGGGTTGAATTGAGAGAGAACATTTTCGTTGTAAAGCGCATCACTGCTGATGCCCTTTACTGTGAGATTCTGCCATGTCACACCCAGCTTCTTCGATTTCCCACCGTTAGTCTCGTTACGTTGTCGTATTTGTAGTATATCTGGAGTGATGGGCCACTGCGAGATGTCTCGGGGGTCGGTCTTTTGGACGGATTCGTCATCTGACTGCTCCGCGCTGGAGTTGACGATAGGGTCCGCCATTGGGGAGGAAGATCGTGCGGAGAGCTTTCCGAGCGAACTCGCCCGGTACATCGCTTTCTCGGGCTCGCGATTGACCTCCATTTTGTAGCTCTTCCGATTCGCTAATTTGCCATATTTTGACGGCAGAAGAACTTCGATGGAAAAAGTGCTAGAGATCAGACGACTAGAGTTGCCGATGGGAGAGTAGCAACATCACGCATAGGATATAAGAACAATAAAAGTAATGAGATATAGACCATAACTTAGCTTCTGATTAATATTAGCATAGAAAAGTTTTTATCTTGATTAGAAGATCAGTAACCCAACTCAAGGCTCGGAGCTCAAAGAAGCCCTCAGTCAGTTCAACCGTCTTTGTTGAATAATCAGGCATATCTGCTCGGAGTGATTACTATACATTTCCCGGCTCCAGTTAAGTTAACTAACTCACTAACTCATTGGAGAGTAGATGCAGTGACTCGCGGGGCTTGGATGCTAGAGTCCCCTGCCCTATTTAGTCGGATCTAACCTTATAAACTCTCGCCCCGTAGATTGACAGTTTAGACCGACTAATTACTTGTTTGTAGTGGGGGGGAAGTGCCAAGTATTGGTTCGCAGTCGGAGCTTAAGGTTATCCATCGACAACGCCAAGATTAGTTAGCGCTTCCATTCGAGGCATTGATCTCCATAGTAACTATTCATGAATTTGCCCTATATAGCCGTCACAAAGTTAAAGACGACCTACTAAGTAGTACTGAGGCCTTAGAGATTAGTTATAATCTCACTATATGCTTTAGAAATAGTATGAGCTGAATGGTGGAGCTATGGTTGAGCAAGTCTGCTTCGCTATAAAAGCAGTCACCCCTGCAGGTTAGGCGCGAGGGTAACAATGTTCCATCTCCTATTCTCATTCTACGCCTCGACTAGAAGAAGTACATCGACCGCCAAAAGATCGAAGCCTAGGGAACCAACTAGCGAAATCCATGCTCAGTTACAAATATCCTTGATATCAGCGCTTGAATTTGTGTTTGTGAGATTCGAACTGGCAAAAAGCAAGGCATCAGATAATCTCTCCCTGACAAAGTAACTAGTACATCAAAATCTCGCCATCGTTTCCTTCCCCATCCCTCCATTTTTTAAGCACTTTCTTCATATCCGCCGCGATATTCTGAGCATAGTCAGGCCCAGCGGCCCCGGTAGGCAAATCCGCTGGGTCCCCCCTCACCCAAGCAACAGGTTCCTTAGCAACACCCGCGAATTTCTTCTTAAGCTCTTCAACCTGTTGAGGCTCATAGCCGCGACCGAATATTACCGCGCGAGGAGGCCGGCTATAATCGTGAGTTCCGATCTCATTGGGGTTCCGAGATTGAGGATCGCGACCGGCAAGCAGATGCGGGAGCTCAGCCTCTACAGCCTCATATCACAGCATGAAATGGATGACTGAGGAGCATCAGCACCATACTATGTTTATTTCAGGAATGTATATTAAGAATCTTCATATTCAGGCAGCACGTTCTGGGAGATTGATTTCCCCATCTGGGGTATTTTGCCGCAGGCAACTACTGGCATTGGCTGAGTGGATGAAGACATGTTGCGAGAGCTGTACGCTGCGGATGAAGATATTTCGGAGTATTAGAGATAGAGAATTATGGAGTAAGCTGAGGTCGGAGATTCAATTTATATTCTTGTTGCGGCGCACTTTGTCTTTAATGATAAGTTGATGACGTTAGGACGGAGCATGAGAGCCGTTTTCTCCGACTCCGAAGCCATAAATAAACTCTGGGCGCAGTGTGGGCTACTTGTGGCGACCACCGATTTTTCGATTATTCAACAGTCCCGACGCCCCACCCCCAGTGAGTTAAGCAACGCCACCACGCCTTTTCGCGTTTTCAGATTATCCATTAGATATTACATCACAGCATGTCTTCAAGATAGAAAAGAGGCTTGGCCTCAAAAGCAATACACCATGGAAGAAGCAATGACTGACGTGCCCACACTCCGCAAGAGAGGCCGGCCACGAAATGCGACGGACGATCAGCAAGCTCCCCAGGTGGGCAGATCCCGAGCAACTACATAGCAAGTTGGAACTGACTCAATGAATCCAGAGACGTCGAGGGCAGCTTCGCGTCGCGCAGCAAGCATATCGCAAGAGAAAAGAGACTACGATCGTCAATCTGCAATCTCGCGTACAGGAACTCGAGTCGGGCATCGAAGAGCTTAGCGAGTCGTTCCTTTCCTTCAGTAGTCTTCTGTTCGAGGCTGGGATTCTTCAAGATCAGCCTCGTGTCACAGCTGCTCTGCAAAAAATTACACGGCAATGCGTGTCGCTTGCCAAAAAGGGCTGCGACGAAGCTGAACAACCTACAGCCCCGGCGGACATATCGCCATCCACATCTCCTAAGCTTAGTGATACACAAGATATAAGCTCAAATCACAATCCGCTCATAACGCAACTTGATCCATTGCCAATAATCGATGATACTTTCCAGTCCTCGTCGGACCTCGCGGCTCAATGGCCTGGACTATCACAACTACCCCCCGCGCCACCTTTCCAAGAACAAGCAATTCTGCCGTTCGGAATAGCCTTGCCGTGTCCGAATCCCCCCTTCTCATCCATCCCTAGTCCTGCATTGAATTTCCCGACTATAGTATCGCCCGACAATCTCTTAAAGCAAGGGCGCTGGACACTCTCGCACCTTCTAGTCCGACAATGCTGCGAGACTGGATACTATCTATTAACAAGCTTTTCTGGAGACGATCCAAGGGTCAAAGCAATCTTCGGCAAACAATTGGCCGTCGACGAGCGCAACTGCATGATTTCCGGATTCATCACCGTCATGCACGATGAAATAGGAGACACGATCGAGTTGAGGACAAAAGTTCTCAATTCAAGGAGGAACAGCTACTCGCCTGAACGACTCGCCGTTTCCTCTCGAACGTGGCAAACTGTCAATGAATCGGGTGCTAGTGAGTGGATGGATGCTAGTGGTGTGCAAAGGCTGCTACAGCAGCGAGGGATTTGGTTTCAGGACCCAAGCTCGCCCCTCTCCAGTCCCTGGTTCAATTCGACTCCGCAGCTTAACGCAGCGAGCTTCATTAAATGTGAGTATTGCCTAGATCAATGGTTCTTTGTGTCTTCTTCTCCGTGCATTTATTGACCTTGTCGTAGATCTTTCCCTCTGCACTATCTGTCTCGGTCGCGGACCAGCTTTCCGAAAGCGCGATGTTGAGAATGCCATCCGCTTTGCAACTCTTGATGACCCTTGGGCGTTTAACACTGTGTAAGAAATACCATGAATTATGTATAATAACAATAATTGTCTATAATAGATATAATGTCCGCTTACTTTGCATGGTCCGACGATTAGAAACGGGATGCCGCTATGGAGTTGAGGAAATCCTTCTAGTGCATATGTTCCCTATGCCCGAGAAATTTCTTCAAAAAAGCGCCCTTTGCATCCCGGCCCTTCATTTCGACTGTCACTTTAGCGTCTAGGGGCTGGCCTTTGAAATCCGGGGCCGGACTCTAAGTTCACCTATATTTTCCAATTAGATTTTCTCCCTTTTTGTTTTTGGGTCACACAAATGCGCAGTCACATTTCTAGTCACGTCGACGCTAAATAGAGACTCTGTCATGGATCACCCCACCCTTATCCTTGCCCACAGTGTGCGTACGCTCTGGCTGCCAGTACGCCACTCTCTCCAGGCCCGCGTTGCTGGTCTCTCGCAACGGGTCCGCATCGACAAGACCCTTGTCGTTGTAGGAGATCTTCTTACCGGGGTGGATTAGATGCTCCATATAGGCCTCGGAGGGACAGGCAAATGGAGGGCCAGGGGCCAAGGGGCTCTTGTGACGAGGAGATTCCAGAGAGATCAGATTGCCTGCAGGTAAGGAAGCAAGGAGCTCGGTATGTCGGAGAGCCCATTTAGGACGAAGCTTTGGGTTCAGAGCACAGAAAAAACTAGATGGTTATTAGAAGGAAACTCCAGAAAGACCAGAACGATCCAAGGTAGGTCGGAAATCGCACACCAAAATTATAAAGACAGAGTGAAGCATCTTGCAAGTCCCTCTATAGGACTCAGAGTACAAGTGGAGAGAGAAAACAATAGCAACGATGGAATGGAGCCCAATAGCGGCAGTGAGTATACATACTGTGTGATTATAAATGACATCAAATCCATTTCGAGGTACTAGAATTTCCTTCAACTAGGTATCGTCAAAAAAATCCCCCTAGACTAAAGTGACCTTCCCTTTCCCAACTTTCTCATCTCGCACGCGGTACTGGCCATGGTTCTCCTGCTCCCCCTTCTTGCACGCTTCGACAGCCGCGGCGCCGCACTCCAGGCCATAGGCATCATACCCAAAGCTCGCGGATAAGAGCACGTCGACTCCACGTCCACAGCCCGGCACCAGGGCCTTCCGCCACTGACCGTCCTGGGCGATGGGCCCGCTAATCGTGCCAGCTCGTTGGACCAGGGTGTCTTTTAGCGCGGGGTTGGGGAAGCCACGATCCCAGGGTAGATTATCATATTTGTCCCAGAGGGAGGCCCAGCCCTTAACATACTTGTCGCCTTGATATTTGGCCCAGTGTGCTCAAAAATCTTTAGGATCAATGTTGGTAAGAGTCGTCATGGCTGTGGGGTGGTGATGGAGTGCGGGAGAAGTTGGAGGTGGTCGCTCTAGTGTGACAGTGATAAACAGGGTAGAAAATAGGGATATTGCAGAGTGGTTAGAAACTATTGACTACACAGGGAAGTAAACGATATTGGATATACAACGTCTGTTCCATTTATGTTTCTCTACACTTATAATTGAGTGTCTTTACGCTATGATTAAAAATCATTATGGATTAATAACCTCAAGCTCCGACCATCAACCAATAGTCAGTTAGGTGTGGGGTTGAAGGTTCATCAGTGTTTACCTGTTTATTCATCATACCGAGAGAGGTCTCATGCCCATGGGTTTACTAACAATGAAAATGCTTGTAGAAGCTACACCCCAGACTTTAACTAAGTCGGGCTAATTATATATGTAAAGCATGGTCCGAAGGGTCTCACGGAGTCGGGGGGGGGCAACAGAAGAGGGATCAATACGATTACGTAGGTGATTGGACCATTGGTTCCTACGGAATCAGCACATACTAGTTTCGAATTTCAAACATTCATCATCTATCACATTGTTTTATTCCGCCTGAAATATTGCTTGCGTTACATTAGGTGGCCGCCTTGTATGGACTCCCATTTCCATCCTTATGCATAATAACCAACCCATTGGCCCCAGGCGGTAGTACCCCCATCCCCATCGTCCTCTTGTAAAACTCTATACAAGGGTCACCCTTCGTGAACAGCATCGCGCGGCGGAGACTGGGCCATGAATCTAAGGTTTCGTTGATACATTGCATCAGCCATCGGCCCAGGCCATTCGCTTGGTGTTCAGGGATGATGAAGACGTCCGTGAGGTAAGCAAAGCTGGACTCGTCTGTGATAAGGCGACCGAGGCCGATCTGGGTGGGTGAGCCACGGCCTAAAAGTACGTCTATATCAGTACTGATGCATAATATGCCACACCATAGACATTGCTCTGCTTACCCGCGATTTCGGAGGTGGATTCAGGTAGGAGATAGACGCCGAAACAAAGGGACTTGGACAGCATCTTCTTCATGTTCTCATCGGACATGCCCTTGGTCCAGTACATATAGTCGGCGTTGAACGCCTTATTTATAACATCGATCTGGAGCAAATCTTGAGATGTGGAGATGAAGAACTGGTCTTTGTACCATTCTGACTTGCTTTCCGACATTTTGTATTGAAAAGAAGTGACTATTGGTATGGAATTGACTGCTGGTATTTTACTGGTCGTTGTGATTATTGTTAGTATTGATATTATGATTTACCAGCGATATTTATTTTATTCTCGTTGACTCATAGTCTATGCAGCTTGAACAAACTGATATTAGAGTACGAGTACGAGCAGTTGGTGACTCGACGGACCTCGCCTGCATCGCGTCACGTGGAATGTACGATCAGAAGCTCTCCATATCTCCTCCCTTTTTAACTCTGGGGAAACGTCGCAGCTTCTTCTTGGTCTGTCTATTACTCATGGAAGGGGAGGATTGAGGGATTATGTATTTGGCACCCGGTAACTCTCCAGAACACAAGCGCTAGGTCGTCAGTCTGGGCCATTTCATCTCCACTTCTCGAGGAGCGAGTGCTATGCTCCCTGTGATAGCCAAAGTAACCACTTGGGCTTCCGATCGATTAGAATAAGAAAGAACAAATATGTATGTTTTATACAACTACCTGGGGAAAGTTGTGGCACCAAGAAGGATGTAAAAGATATTCGACTCTCATATCTCGGCCCGTTTGCTCATTTACTTCTCCGCAAAACCTAAGGTATTTCCTACGTCGTCTCAAAACTTCAAACGAAACCGTTGCAATTAATGGTAAGGAGAAGTTCTATCTTCTGATTTATCATCATCCATAAGGCGGCAGAGAGGACGATCTCGCCAGACATCGGCGATTCACCATCCCGTGCATCCATATCGTCAGCCAGTTTGATACTATTTCCCAGATGCATGATTCGCGGGTGCGCCAAGGTGGGTTTATTTCACCATGCCTCAAGATCACGATATCGCGGCCTTTGCCCCATGCGATGGCCGACACCGCGGGGTATCGCGGATAGCACGCCATCTGCGCTCTATCATATCGCATTATTGCACGCGAGGTCGGCGATTGAACCTCGCGACCTCCGATGGCATCTGAAGAGACGATTTCTATAACTTGGGCACGTTTCCAAGTTCTGACCCTATTTTATAAACTGATTGCTTTCTGCTTTATACCTCCAGTGTTTTTTATTCAAGTCCATACCGGCCTTTGCTATTCATTCCAAATAAACATTATAATGGCAACGACGACTACCACCGTAGAACAGTCTACAGGTGAGAACGCGGGGAAGATCGCCATAGCTTTCGATGAGAAGGTACATGAAGGAGTAAGTAGCCTCATACAACAACATTATAAATGCTGTCAGCTGACATATCAACGCGTTACATAGTCGAGATACACGGCATACCTCCCTGTCTATGATAATGAGACCAAGTTTCCGCCTACCCAGCCGTTTGAATTCCGCGACCGTGGGTTAGATGCTGACCCGGCCAAACCCAATCTATTAAAAACCGGCGATCCAAATGTCGAGGTCACTAGACTCACCCCACGAATTGGCACTGAAATCAAGGGCCTACAGTTGTCACAGCTGAACGACGCTCAAAAAGATGAACTCGCTCTCCTGATTGCGGAACGGGGCGTGGTTGTATTCCGTGACCAAGATTTTAAGGATATTGGTCCTGAGAAGCAGAAGGAGTTTGGCCAGTCCTTTGGCCCTCTCCACGTCCATGTAAATCCCACCACGTTCAAACTAATGTAGAAGACTTAGCTTGCTGACCAGTCGAATACAGCCCGTCGGTGCACACGTTGAGAACCATATTGAATTTCACAGCATTTATCTCGGATCTGACAACCTCTATCGTGCCCAGCAGCGCTCGAGCAAGTTAACAACAACGGGATATCACTCCGATGTTTCATATGAGCATCAGACCCCTGCAATTACCATCCTAACACTTCTTGAAGTTCCATCCACTGGAGGGGACACCGGATGGGCTTCGCAGGTTGTTGCATATGAGAGGTTGTCAGAACCCATTAAAGTGTTACTGGAGGGCTTGCGTGCTGAACATAGTGGCTTTGAGCAAGCCGCAGGTGCCCTGCGCGACGGGAAAACTGTACGGAGAGAACCCGTGAGATCTCAACACCCGATAGTCAGGGTTCACCCAGTATGCTCTACCCAATATTACACTTGTATACAGTTGGAAGCTGACTTCTATTTAGGTCACCAAACAAAAGGCACTGTTTGTCAACCCTGGCTTCACGAGGCGCATCGTAGGGTTAAAGGACGAAGAGTCGGACGCCTTGCTACAGCTTTTATTCAAGGTATAATGCGCTGCCCACACCAGAAATGCATCAATGCTGATACTTTATAGCACATCTCACAGGGCCAGGATTTCCAAGTCCGTGTGAGATGGGATGATAGGACTGTTTCTCTCTGGGACAATCGAGTGACTGCTCACACGGCAATCTCGGATTACGACGTTCACAATCCTGAGGAAGGCCTGCGCCATGGGTTTAGGATTACGACTCTTGGAGAGAAGCCAGTTGGTGTCAATGGATTGGAATCTACGTGGTAGATCTATGTTCTGTCGATTTCTATATTTATGGGGCATATATTTAGATATGCTGTCATCCACTTACCCGCAACTACACAGCAGCCATGCGATTCACCACTCATTTTTTGGCAATTCCAGTATAATAATATTCTGCAGTTTTTTCAGAGTTTCTATGGCCAATATTACTACAGTTATTCAGCCTGATAAAGCTCACAGCCCCCTTTAATAAAATTGCCAAGAATCACGTGAAATCGAAGTGGGCGCAGCAAGTTCATCAACGTCGTGAGTCACGCCGAACAGCATTGCTGTGTTGAGTGTCAATACAGACGAAAACTTAAGAGATGTAATATATTATGTGTTTATTGTTGCCATAAACCAAGACTGCACGAATATCATTGACACAACCGAAACCGAACTACGCGGACAGAAGTCCATCTTCCCGACAAACAAACCCACTCAAGAATTTATATAAAAACAACATATATATGGCGACAATTCAAGAAGCTCGAGGTTATGTAAGCCTCGTTGGCGATTCTGTCAATAATCTGGCTACTGGTGCAATCCGAGATTTGAAGCAGAAAGTACCGGACATTCAAATCCAAACTTCGCCGTTTCATATCACACTCGTCACGAAAGATGAGAAACGCAATCTTCCAGCCGGAGCTCTTGCATCTTTAGCCAAGTTTACCAACTATAACGCATCGGAAATTGGAATTATCCATACCCTAGGCACTGCCTGTATGAAACGAAGCAGCGGCAACGTTGCATTTATCGTCGTTATCTGGGTGACAGGGCAGCAGATTCGCAAACGCTTGGGTCTACCACAGAAGGATTTTCATATTACGCTATCTGCCAATGATGATCACGATATTGATAAAAGTATCACCTTTCTACGTGCGGGAGAATTTGATGTTCAAAACGCGTCGTTGGAATGCCTGGACCATCTTACTTTTACTCTCCATAATGCTGGGCGATACCTTGACGCAAAGGCTTATTCGCAGGAGATTCTGTTAAAGAACGCCGACTCGTCAAAGGGGTGGCTCCGCTTGGCGGATGCAGCTCTCCAGCTAGAAGAATTTAAGGTTTCCATGCTGGCGTATGCACAAGCTTGTCAGACGAGTGAGAACGATAAAATGAGCGCTTATACCCTAAAATTGCTTCAGAAATGCTCTGCGAATACGGAGTGGGGTGCCTTACTGCAAGAAGACGAATTGGTCCAGCTTGAGGGTATATCAAAACAGATTATACAGAGATTGTTGAAGCCGTGGCCGAACAACCTACGTGAGTCCATCGCAGATATGGGCGTGTCTCCTTCTCTGTGCCTCGAGCCGCGTCAACACCTTTCCATACCAGACAGTGTTGGATATTATTCTCTCCCTCGTTTCTTTCGATGGCTGGTTCCGTTTAAAATCGCGGTTATGTCAACACCACGCAACGGGCGAGACATCAAGACGCTAAGCTCCGACATTATCGGAATTAAAACTGTTCTCACTCTTACAGAGGAGGAACCACTGGATCAATCATGGTTTAATACGAGGATTAAGAATGTATTTCTTCCGATTCGAAATTACTATCCCCCTTCGATTGAGCAGATGGATATTGCCATGCGTATTCTAACTGATGAAGAAAGCCTCCCAGTTCTCATCCACTGTGGTGGAGGGAAGGGCCGTGCTGGTTCAGTCGCCGCCTGTTACATGGCAGCTTGTGGCTTTGGCAAGCCAGATCTGAAACCCGATGACTGGCAACCGGCAATGTCGGCACAGGATTCAATATCAAAACTCCGTGCTATCCGACCTGGGAGCATAGAAACGGAACAGCAAGAAGCTTTCATATCGAAATGGGTAAGCGTACTCTGGAAACGCCAATCCCTCTTCCCGGAACCAGTCCCGGAATCACCAGCCTGCCCTCTCAACATTACGGGTCAACTCGATGGCTCTGTCGATTTTCTCATGCTCGTCGGCATTCCCGGCTCAGGAAAATCGTGGGTAGCGAAGTCATTGCTCGCCCGTGACCCGCGCTGGACCTACGTCTCACAGGATGAGTCGAGTCGCTCCGCATGTGAAACAGCCGTCAGCCGGGCAAAAGGAAAAGTCATACTCGACCGGTGCAACACGAGCGCTGCGGATCGAAAATTCTGGCTCCAGCTTGCCGATGCCAAAAGTGCGGTCTGCGTCCTTTTCGACTACGATACTGAGTTGTGCGTCTCGCGCGCGCAGCAGCGGGCTGATCACCCTACGCTTCCCCCGGGGTCGAGGGTGGTGAATGCGGTGAAGCAGATGACGGAACAGTTTTCTGTGCCAGAACTGAAGGAGGGGTTTAAGGCGATACTGACCGTAAAGTCTTTTGCGGCGTCTGATGATTTGGTCTCTCGCCTCTCGCCTACTATTGGACTCCTGAAGTTCCCTCGCACTGCTCATCTTATCGACCTCGGCGCTATTGGCTCGGATGATATTCTGTTGTCGTCTGTGCCCATAGCCACACCCGGATGCACGGTGGTGGTTACAGAAAAAGTCGATGGAGCGAACATGGGCTTCAGCCTGTCTTCGGATCGACAGCTATTGGTGCAGAATAGGTCTCACTTTGTGGGCTCGAGCTCACATGCCCAGTTCAAGAAACTCGATTCTTGGATAGAAAGACACAGGGAGGAATTGTTCAAGCTATTGAACCGAGACAAGTACTTTCCGCAGCGATATGTTCTATATGGAGAGTGGATGCATGCTGTACATTCAGTGTCGTATAACGCTTTGCCGGACAGATTTCTAGCATTCGATATGTTCGATCGCGGGGAAGGCAAGTTTGTGAACAGACAAACCTTGGAAACTCTTCTGAGCGGAACTGGAATCCATATCACGAGGGTAATGGAAAAAAGGGAATCAGTACCAACAGATAGTGAACTGAGAGCAATGGTAGAGAAACAATCGGCATTCGCGGAAGGGAGGGTTGAGGGCGTGGTTGTGAAGATCGAAGATAAGAGCTGGGTGAAGTGGAGAGGAAAGGTTGTGCGAGGCGATTTTCTAGCAGGCAACCGGCACTGGAGCAAGAATGACATGCAGGAGAACGGTATTTTGGCCTCTAACGTAGAGGGGTTGTACATTACGTCTCAGGACTGATCTCTATAACGCCCATTTTGCCCGTCTTTAGCGCCAGCTTTAACTCACTTCGCTCCGTGTTGTGCCTGAAGCTTCTCCATCTGTGCCTTCACCGCCTCACGATATTCCTCGTCGATGACAACCAGGCCAGCCGCGCCTTCCTTATTGACGATCTCATCCATCTTCTCCGTGCTCAGCATAAGCGTGGCGATAATGACTGCCTCCTCCGTCTGGGACGCGTTATCACTGATGCGGTGTCTGCACCCAGGGGCCTCATAGAAGCTGTCTCCGGCGTTCTTGATAGACATGGGGTCGTCGTTCATCTTGTTTAGAACCGATCCGCTGAGCACATGGACTGCAACGAATGCACCTGCATGGGTGTGAGGAGGCGTTGATGCCCCTGGTGGAAAGGTAACTTTGAGTGCCAGCACAGAGTTCCCTGGGGCGCTGAGGACTTTGTAGTGGTATAGGACTTCGAGGGACGGGAATGGACGGCTGTTATGAGTCAGTGTCTTATTTACCGAATCTCGATAGAGCTTTGAAGTAGGGATATCTCACGTTGCGTCATATACCGGCTCCTCCATGTTTGCAACCTTTGAAAACACCATTTTTGCCGTATTGGGGTAGAATATGCCGTTTGAATTGAGGTTATGATTTGTAGCTGTTGAGAGTTGTAAAACTACGCAAACGTCGCCTTATAAGTCTACTACATCACTCCCCGTGATTCCCGTATTGCCGGTCTAGAACAACGTTCCTTCCATAATGGTAATTCGGGGACTCGTTAGGTAATCATTTAGCCCCGGATAGGCTATGCGGGAAGGCGCCACATTCGCCGCTAGCTAACTCTAATAATGACACTGATTCTCTGCTTGATTGCCAAGAACCAACGAAGAGCTGAAGATTATCCGCCATAAGCATTGGAGATGCGGGCTCCTGGTTGGTCCGTGGTAGCCTATTACCCTTGTGTGCATCATGACCCCCTCACCACGTAATCATCCCGCTTCCACGATAGGCAACGCAAATTGCCTATGCCGGCTATCTTTCTTCCCTCCCCGAAACCGCACTGAGGAGAACATATAATTACAGGTAATTCAGCGTTCTCTAAACGATTTCGCTCAGGCTACAACCCAATGCTATTCTCACATCATCTACGCCCATTCTCATCTCTCGTCGTCAAAGCCCAGGTATCTGCACCTCAGACCACTTTAAGACGCACTTTTGCATCAACCACAGCTATGTCAATTCCCACAGTCCAGAAGGCTGTCCTGCAACCCGACGTCCAGTCGACGGATGTGATCCTAATCACTGACCATCCCGTCCCCACGGCGAAGCCCTCCACCGAGGAACATCTCATCCGCGTCCACACAACCGCCATCACGAACGGCGAGCTTCTCTGGGAGAAGAACTTCCCCCTACCGGATGATGTTAAAGCCGGAAAGATCATGGTTCCATGTAACGATGTTGCTGGAACCATCGTCACGGCCCCAGAGTCCTCGCCCTTCCCGCCTGGGACAGAGATATATGCACGCTCGAACTTCGCGCGCACTGGTTGCGCACGCGAGTACTCTATCCTGGAGACGAAAGAAATGGCGAAGAGGCCGCAGAGGCTGACGTGGGCAGAGTCGGCTACAGTTCCAATGTCTGCGGAGACTGCTTGGCAGGCATTGTTTGTCAAGGCCGGGTTCGAACCCAAGGCTGACAGTGCGAAGGGAAAGCGTATATTTGTCACCGCTTCATCTGGCGCGGTAGGAACTTGGATTGTTCAGCTCGCCAAGTGGATAGGGGCAGATGTTACAGGCACATGTGGACCTGATAGCGTAGAGTGGGTGAAATCGCTTAAGGCGGATACTGTGCTTGACTACACCAAGACGAATATCAAGGAGTGGGCTAGCGAAGGTGCGAACAAGGTTGACCTCGCAATTGACTGTATTGGAGGGAAGTCTCTCGAAGACGCTTGGTGGGTGGTCAAGGATGGCGCAACCTTGATTAGCATCTTTCAGCCCCCGGAGCAGAAGAAGCCCACTGGCATAGACGGCGACATCGACAACTTTTTCTTCATTATGGAGTCGAGGGGAGATCAGCTGCAGAAGGTTACAGAACTGATCGAAAGCGGGTTTGGAAAGGCTGCCTTGGACAGCTCATTCCCTATTGACCAGTTTCAGGAGGCGTTTGCCAAGTTGAAGAGCGGCAAGGCCAAGGGCAAAGTTGTGATTGACCTTGGGGTGAAATAGGTATGTGGGTGCAGGGCGCGGCCATCGTATTAATAGGGCCATGAATTATGGTTACGAGTGAGTCTTTATCCATATTATAAATCAAGTTACAGATGTTTCCAGGTTATTATACGTGAATGATCCTGTGTCTAGCAATATAAAATTGCCTGGATTGTTAGAAGTCATATTTTAATTGATTAAAAAATAATAACTAAATACAGAGAAAAACAACACCATATCTACAATCATTGACATATCCAGCCAAATAACCGTTCATTTTAGTTTAAGCAGAAGGAGTTGGGCAGTTGAGGAAAGACGCCTCAAAGCCAGCCGGGCCCCTGTAGTGCTCCGACTGCGCAGCGCCGTTCTGCTCGATGACGAGATCGGTCGCCGGAATGGAGTGGCAGTAGGTGATGTTGCTGCGGCTGTTAAAGGCGTACCAGATGGCGAAGTCGAGGCCACCGTCGTCCTTGTTGGTGATGGACCACGTGTAGGCGACGTTGTCTTCGCAGGAAGCCTCAGCGGCGTCGGGCAGGCCGGGAGTACCCTGGAGGAATGCGCTGCAGTGGCTGGCGGGCAGGGCGGGGTCGCTAGTGACGTTGAAAGAGTAGCTGCACATGCTGCTGTGGGGAATGCAGTCTGCGTAGAACGGGCTAATGCTGAGAGCCTCCCTCTAGAAACGCGCCGTGTTAGCGTGGAATCTCTGGTCGCGGAGAGTCATTTTTGGGGGAGGGGGGCGGGAGAGTAAACAAAAAGCATGTGACAGTCTGAAAATAATAAATACGGACCTGGCGGCTCTGGATGGTGCCTGCCGCAGCAGAGGCGGCAAGGAGGACGAGAGCTGAGAACTTCATGTTGAAAGTGGTGTTGAGGTGTTAAGGGTGTTATGGGTGTTATTGATGAAGATGATTCAGCGCTGAGAGATGACAAAGGTTTCCAGCATTGTGAGCATCCAAGGTTCTTATAAGTTGTCGTTCTTAAAAAATCCTTGATCGCCCTTGTCTTGTGAAATGACGTCGATCGCTCGTATTATAATATGGGGCGCCCTTGCAGATCAGTTCGTGTTCGGCGGTGTGGCCTAGTTTGGTCCAGTAGAGTTCAATAATATAGTACAGTAATCTCTGATTAATACGGGACGACCCTTATAAGGTCTTTAATCCCGGCATATAGAGGCTCAAAAATAAGTCTAATTAGAAGGGAATTTACGCTTTTTAATCCAGAATTCTTGAGGATCGTTCGGTATTACGTCTGAAGGAGTGATTCCAGATTACCTATACAAAATGTTAGCGATTCAAGAATCTTCTCCACATGGAATCAAGGTCCGGATAACAGGTTCCGAATACCGTACCTTGATTCCGTCTCCACTACCATTTCTCCGCCTTGTGTGCGACGGAATGCCGCGGCAGATCCACAAGATACGAGGTTAATATATGGACTCAAGTATTGTACAATTTGCCATCCTGAATTAAGATCTTGGTGTTCGAGGGTGCGTAAAGCAGCAACTAACGCCTGCTGAAAACAGTAGCTCTAACACCAAAATCTTGCATAATGTTATGAAGATTTTATCTCGGCATCAATATCATAATTATTTTTAGAATTAATAAAACGAAATTAATTTTTCTAGTAGATAATAAAATATAAAGTATTATATTAAATACAACAATTATTTCCAGTACAATCAATGCCTTATACTTCCTCTTTATAATAGATTTATAAAGGAAGAATCATTTTTTGTATAAACTATGGCACAGAGGAAGCGCCACGCTAGATAGAGCAATCAAGGTCACCAACAACACAGAGTAATCTTACACGCATTGCACTGACAACGTTAAAGCATATTGAGCAGGAGAGCGACAGCAGACAAATTTCATATGAAGTAGTATCTAGCCAATGAGATTGACAAGGCCGAACCGCCCTGTCTATCCCCAGAAAAGAAGTATTGGAAATAAAGTAAAGCGCCCAAAGCCATCGATCGTATCAATCATATTCCATACCATCCGACCATCATAACCCTTCCAATCAAAGACCCCCAAAAACGCCATCATAGTCCCTTCCAAACCGCACCAGCGAAAAAAAGAGTATCCTCCCACAGACCCATCCCATATCTCTCTAGAAACCACCCATTCTCTCCTCAAGCCCCTGCCAAAACACCACCGGCCTCGGCTCCAAGACGCCAATCTCAGCCCCAAAGTCCCTCTGCTCCTCCTCCAAATCCACCAAGCTCGACTGCCTAGACAAGATGCTCCTCACCGTCGCAACAGGCGACTGCTGGCGGCTAGCCGTGCGCGGCGGGTGGCGACTGAGTGGGTTGTAAGGCAGCGAGCCCAACTCGTCGGCGGGGCTGGAGCTTGCGCTCGAGGTAGCTGAGGGCGCGAATGTGTCGTGTGGGTTCCATGATGCGGAGGCGGTGGAGGGGGCGCGCGAGCGCGTGCTGGATGCTGTGGACGAAGAGCGAGAGGAGCGGAAGGAGGACCGGAGGGAGGCGAGAGAGAAGGTTGAGCGGAGAGGGGGGAGGGCAGAGTGGCGCATTTTGACGGCGGTGATGGCGGTGGTGTTGCGGGGTGTTGGAGAGGGATCGGAGGAGTGTTCTTTATCAGGCGCGTGGCGGAAGTGGTATATGTGTGATTGCGTATTATTGCCAGGAAAATGCCGTGAGATTTGAAAGATTGGTGGAAGTGTGATATCCGCGTAGTGTGTGTGAAATAGAGAGGTCCAGCCGAAGAATCTTAGTATGGTGGGTATGTAATATAAAAACGCTCAATATCGAACTCCAAAAAAGCACCTGGCTTGTATAATAATCTGAACGAATGTATCTGCGTCTCCGTCTTCAACGCACACTCCCAAGAAATATATGAATTCGTCGAACACCGTTTACCTTCCTCTCTTTTTCTTCTCTTCCAGAACTCGGAAAAGCAATCACATTATAAGATGAACTGTGGCCCCCCCCATGTCCCGCCCTGAGACACTGCCCAGCATCGCACCACACCCGCATATCGACACCTGCCGCGCCTGCTACGCCGCTGATACACGCGCACTGGCCTTTTTTCGTCATATCTCCATGGGCGAGGCCGCTGGAGAGGCGGCCCCTTAAACGCCCCTGGCGCACGGCTGCGTGTCGCATGATGTTCGCTTAGGGGGAGCCAGGCCTCGCGGGGTAATGCGCCCCGGTTTCGAAAGCGGCGGACGAGACATTGGGTGTGTTTTTGAATTCTTTTTGGACTTTGGGATAGGGTGGCGAATTGAATGGGAATTTAGAATAGATTGACATGGATTGGGGATACGACTGTGGTATTGTGATTGTTGGTCGTGATGTTGGAGTCTTGTTGAGAACATTTACCGTTGTTGTGGTGTTGCGTGCAGCCAGGGGCTTCAAAGAGTTTCAGGCACTCTCGGCTGCCATTCAGCACGACCTCAGCATCTTGGCAGTTGCCGAACCCTCATAGTGTGGAGATAAATCAAGGAGAGAGACTGGAAACATCTTCCTATCGCGATACTACCTTCTTGTACGAGAACACCAAAAGCCATCTCCCGCCACCGCGATCCCAGCCAGAACCAACTCAGCCGGGAATATCTCGTCCCTCCTCCAAACACGGCGTGAAACACCATTTGCTAGTCTACCAACAATACTCTCCGCTCCACATCCAACAGGGCATGATTCAGCACTCCCCCCCGACGTCAGAAACATTTTGTACAAAAACAGTCTGATCATTTTCATCTAAGGTATCATGCTCTCACAACGCTACTATACACCCCACTCTATCCATGCCCAGACTCTCTATCATAACCCCTCCCCATCACCATCCCCGCGCTCATGCTCAATGCACACCCTAGCCCCACCATCGTCCCAAAAAAAGCACCCCCCCATCATGCGCCAAAAAAAAAACTCCACGCCATGCACCCATCAGGGCCGTCTCCCAGGCGAAATCCAAAAGCAGCCTCGCTGTGCATTGCATCCCCAAACGGGAAAGCTGCCACAAAGAGGCATGAACGACGAGTGATAAAAAAAAAGGAAATCGTAAGCCGTTAGCCAGGCCACCACACCCC
>JPJW01001233.1:0-16450 GCA_000750755.1 Pseudogymnoascus sp. VKM F-4513 (FW-928)
AAGGTGGTGGGGTCGAAGGCAGCTGAGAGGGTGGGTGAGAAAGGTCCGCCGGTGAGGGGGATGAAGGATGTGCTGCAGAAGGTGGTGTTCCCGGAGATAGAGTTGTGTCTTGAGAGGTCGGGGGTTGGGCTTGATGAGGCTACGAGGAAGAATATTGGACGGCAGACTGCTACGAAACTTTGCGACCTCGAATTGAAAGCACATATGGATGACAACAACGATGAACTGTCCGAGAGGATGAGAAAGAAACTGGTGGATAAGTGTGCATTGCTGGTAGGCATTTATGTCCACAAGTTCAGAGACAGCCCGCGGAGCAAACCACAGGCGCCGCCAGTGGCTCGCAAACAAACTACCCGTCAACAGACGAAGCAAGCCAGACCGCCAAATCCCATCCTGATTTCAGGAAGTTCGAGTGAGTCCGAAAAGGAGGATGTTTTGGAAGATGCTATTGAAACACTCCCAGCTGGAAGAATATCCGGGCATAAGCGCGACTCCTCATCCCCGAGTACGTCCTACACCGTCGAGTCTCCTGGGAAAGAGCCGGCTTCAGATCCTACCACCCAGCAGAGCCAGAAGAAAGAGGCCTTTCGACAGGGGAAGCTTGATTTCGCTTCTCGCCCGCCTGCGCTTGGTCAGCCTGCGGCTGGTCGCATTGCACGGAAGCAAGTGGGAGGCAATCGCGTTCGGAAACAAACCCAGACACGGGCACTTCGTTCGGTCGCACGAGAAGCTGCGGCGAAGCAGGCCCTTGTTCGAGAGGTTGAAACGTTGCGATTGGCTGGAAATGGGATGCGAAGAACGTATGTCAGTCTTTCGGCGCGGAGAGATATCGCTAGGGGGATTTCGCTACAAGGACACCGGTTGACTCCGCTGGAGAAACAGATGCTTCAGGAGCATATTGTGCATGTCGACTTTACGAGCGAAGAGGTTCGATATGTGCGCAATGTTATGGATGCTTGGCACTCGATTCACGTTGAATCGAAGCCTCAGGTGCAGCGGCGTGGGATAGTTGATGGGAGTGTGAAGATATACCCAAGCTTGCTTCAGATGATTGTGAAGTCTCAGCAAGAATCGTTGGGAACGGACGAAGGCTCACGGCTTATCAAGCAACGCAGCGAGGAAAGTCTGAAGAGCTTCCTCGATGATTTCGGTGCGAATCTTTGGAAAGGCTATATGTCTACTGGCTCTAAGTTTGCAGCTGGGGCGCCTGCTGTGCTGCGCGTTGCACCAAAATCCAGGGAATTAAGCACGAGAAGAAGCAGCAATCACTCCTCGATATCAGCCATCCTTCGTGACCGAGAGCTATCTCGTGGGACATTTGGAAGGGCGCGAATGTCGACAAGGACGCGTTTTCTCACATCTATGAATGATACGATTGTGC
The DNA here is from genome assembly GCA_000750755.1 of Pseudogymnoascus sp. VKM F-4513 (FW-928). NCBI lineage: Eukaryota > Fungi > Ascomycota > Leotiomycetes > Thelebolales > Thelebolaceae > Pseudogymnoascus > Pseudogymnoascus sp. VKM F-4513 (FW-928). The sequence continues at coordinate 1,382 of JPJW01001233.1, forward strand.
GGGAGGTTGAGTTTACCGGCTGTTCTGGAGATATCGCTACGATCACATGGCTGCCGGGCGACAAGTTTGTGTGTGGTGCAATCACTCATTCCGATGAATCGAATCAGCAGTACAACAAACCGGGCAATCTGGCTCTGGGATTTGTTGAGAAGAGCTCTCTGAGGTCGGTCTCTGGGCATCGGATTGTGCGGCCTATCGTTGAGAAGGGCAGCAATGCCTTGGAGTCCATGAGAGAGACGCAGGACCCATATCTATACTGTTCGGTTACAGCCACAGCATTCCATGAAGGCTCCCAGAAGGCGCTGACTGGGAGCTTTGACAAAACAGTTAAGGCCTGGGATGTTGCCTCGGACGGCTCTGGGATGACACTCTGCGGAACATGGCACCACGGCGGCGTTATAAACTTCGTGGTCACCTCACCACATCACAACAAAATCGCCACCGCTGCCGACGTTTTCCGTGACGCCATCCGCGTTTACGATTTGGACGAGGAGGATGTCTCCAATTCCCCCTTCGTGTCGTATTCCGGATCCCGCGCCGACGAACAGTCTGCTCAGCACCTCAGAAGCCAGCAGAGCTGGGTATACTACCCGTCAACCCTGCAGTGGGGCAAAGCTCCCAGCGTCGCTCATTTCCTTCTCGCGGGATACTCGCCGAGGTCATTCGACGTCCATGAAGAAGTTCCAAAACTCATCGAAGACACGGGCGAGCTGTGCCTCTGGGACACTGTCAAAGGGACACGCGTGCTTATTACCTCAGCGCGCACCCAGAACGTCTTCGAGGTCGTGTGGCACCCTACACTGGCTGTTTTTGTGGCTGCGACGTCGGCGATGGGAGAGCATGAGGATGGCGTGCGGACGCAGTTGCGGATCTTCGGGCAGACGGATATTGGGACCTTCAGCCACCTCAAGACTTTCGACTGTCGTGCCGTGGACATCAACGAGATCACGCTCATGTCGAATAGTCCCTCGCACTGCTATCTCACTGCCAGCTGCACGGATGGTAACACCTACGTTTGGGATAGTGCGCAGGAGGAGAAGCCGATTCATGTTCTGTGTCATGGAAAATCTATCGATGACCAATCCCAAGATGACGACCATGAGCGGATAGACAGCGGTGTGAAATTCGCTGCCTGGGGACGGACACCGGATCATTTTTTCACGGGCTCCTCGGACGGTGTGGTGAAGGTCTGGGACGTGCGTGCTCCGCCTGACGAAGTGCATGTCGCAGATGTTATCACGTTGTCTGGCGGCATCTCAGCTGGGGCTTTCTCGAGTGATCACTCGCGCCTCCTCATCGGGGATGCGACGGGGAAGCTGAATGTTTTGAGGTGCGGAGATTTCGATGAATTCGATGAGTCTCCCCCGAGACGGCGCCAGCAGCCGATCATACCTCACTACGAGGCTGCAAGGTCTGCAGACAATGCGAGTGGTGATTTTCTGGAGCCGAGCCCGGAGCCGACCGCGAGGGAGATGGCGCAGAGGTACGTTGATGCGGGGCAGCTCGTGGTGCATTCGGATCCGTATATTGGCGCTGTTCAGGGACAGAAGTACGCGGAAACGGGGCTGTTTTGCCGACAACTGCACCAGGGCGGAGATCCTCTATCGCAGCCTCTGGACGAGGTTATGGCACTGCAGCAGAAGAGATATGAGGGGAAGCAGCTTGTCATACGCACCACACGCGACATTGAGCCATGCCCCGAGTCCCAGCATCAGGCCAACTTCTTGATGGACATACACCCTGAACAACTTGACCCACAAACTGCCGCCGAACTCAATGAGTCAGGGGCCGATTTTTCGTTCGACTACGACTTTGACTACGAGCCTCAGCGCGGCGCCTGTGAAGAGGAGGCAAGCGAAGATAGTGAAGATGCTGTGGAACTTATCGATGTTTCTCCGCGTAGCGGAAATAATGTATTCCTCAGTAAGTCTTTTTCTTATTTTTCATCTGTTTTGCCTGTTTTTACACGTTTTTCGCAACAATTACAAGGGCGAGTGTACTTTGTAGTTGCTGTTTTCAAAATGTGGCGTTGTTTTGTTCTGTTTCTTGTTATCTGTAATTGCCTCCCTTTTGACAATGTATGCTATGGTCTTGTGAATGGACTATATGTAATATATATTCTTAGAAGGGGGCAGTTATAGGTTCATTTATAGGCTTTTAGTCTATAATAGCTTCCTACTGTATAATGCATGCTCTTATAGAGGGTAGCTCTCTATTCTATCTATTTAGAGAGATATAGAATTGCCTATTATAATAAGGGGGTAATTTGCTAACTTTTATTTCCCATTATAGCTACAGCAGAGGTCGACGAATTCCAGAAGCTGTCAAGTATTATTCAAAGGGAAAATACAGTGTATGAAGCACTTATGCATGTACAGAGAGTACTAAGCAATGATGAGATATGAGTAAATGAGGTCTAAGAGTAGCTAAGGGAAGCTATAATGGTTATTATATAGTAGATAGGAGTGGTATGAAGGTGGCTATATAATAGAAGAAGTAAGGCAAAGCAATAGGCTGTGCTAAAACTGCCTTATTTTTTAGTTTTTATAAGTTAAAAGCTAAAAATACAAAGGGAAGCCCCTTTCTTACAACTTTCAAGAAATTTTTTGCCCCTTTTTTCTGAAATATAAGTAAATAATATAATATTTAAGGGCTTTCTATATTAAAGATAATTAAACCTCTCTATTTGTATGTCTTTAATGGTAATATGCTGCTTGTAGATGAGATTTCAGGGCTGTATAAGGCTAATTTTGACAATAGGGCTGCTTAAATAGTGCGTCACAGCAAAATATCTGTTACTTAGTTACAGTTTGATATCGTATTTAATGGTAAGCATGCTCTTTGAATGAAGTTGAGAACAGTGCTAGGTGAGTTATTCACATCGTTGGTAATTTTTTTATTACAGTAAGGCGTGTCTTCCAAGGAGAACAAAATTTACACAGGTCTATATGTTTCCTACAGCCTCTATGATCCATTATCACTTTAAATTTACAGATTTGCATCCAGGCTTTGTACGTACAGTATTGCGTTGATAAGAGGGTTGTCTGCACTGAGAATTTTCTCCTTAAATCCAGTTGTAAAAAATTGCAGACGGGTTACTGTTGAATAATTACCTATCAGAGAGATTTTTTTTTTTATTCCATTGAACTCAATTGTGTGTGCTTGGTTATACAATTAATTAGATTGGAACAACCTATCAAATAAGATATTGAGTTGAGCACGAATCTCCTATCTAGGATATAACTATGGAGTCTGCGATATGGCTGTACACATTCCAAATGCGGCAGGACACAAAAACAACACCAATGCTTATTCTATAAAATATTACAGGCGCCCTACACCTGTTCGACAATAATGCGGTGCTAATGCTTGGTAAAGAGCACAGAAATATGACTCCAAAAGCAGACTATCAACGATAGAGTAAATATAGGAACAGAAGTTGCAAACCATATCCATATACTTAAACGATCCCCAGGCTCTTTAAAATTTATTCCGAAAAACGATGTGGTAAATCCCAAAGGTATGAAGAAAAAGGCGAGAAGTGTTAGTCGCGCGATCCGCTGGAGGAACTGTGGCTGGAGTGTTCTTGCCTGAATGTTCACGGAGTAGCACAGCCACTCTGGCCAACTTCACAGCCCTGATCTGTAGCTGAACACCTCTCTGTATTTTACACACTCGATCATATCAGCTTCATATATATCGATCTTATGGAATTATCAAATCACGATCTATGCTACACGGCACAATATAAGAAAGTGGGATAGCCAGTTGCGACGTGATTAGACCAACTACACTCAACTTCTGCCAGTAAGAGGCCTACGGTCTGATTATGATTGCTTGGTTACAGTCACTTGAATGCAAAGCTAACCCTCTAGAAATGTCGCTACCTAATTTACCTGATGAATTATTATTGTCCCTAACGGGTAATCTAGAATCACAGAGGGACATCTACGCTTTTAGTCGGACAAATCGCCGCATACACGGTATCGTCAATACTTGTCTTTATCGCCATAACATACGACTTGGAAGTCCAGGGCTGTGCTGGGCTGCACGACATGGGCGAGAAATAGCTGTTCGAATGTTTCTAGAAGAAGGAGCTGGTATTCACATCAACGTCGGATCGCTGCTCCCGCTCCATCCCCCACCGCTGTCACTGGCAGTAGAGTACGGGCACTTTGCCGTAGTGAAACTGCTGCTTGAGAATGGCGTTGACGTGGACTCGAAGAACGATCGGTATGAGACGGCGCTTTATAAGGCCGCAGTACTCGATCACGATTCCATGGTGAAGCTGCTAGTAGAGAAAGGAGCCGACTTGGGTCTGAAGGACTCTCACGGTCGGACTGCTCTGCATTGGGCTGTCTGGAATGGAAACTTGGCCTCGGCGATGCTGCTGCTTGAGAACGGCGCGGATGTGAACTCGACGAACCGCGACAGCGAGACTGTGCTATCAACGGCCGTGCAGCACAATTACCATGCCGTAGTGAAGGTTTTAATAGAAAAGGGCGCTGACATAGACCCTAAAAACCGCTTCGGCCGAACTCCGCTGTCATTAGCTGCTCGTAATGGGAACGAGGCTATAGTGAATTTTCTGCATGAGAAGGGCGCCGATGTGGATTCGAATGATTATTGTGGTCAGACTCCATTGTCATTGGCAGCCGAGAGGGGGCACGAGGCCATGGTGAAGCTGCTGTTTAATAAGGGCGCTGCTGTTGACTCAAGGAGCGATGAGCCCGTTCGGACGCCGATATCATGGGCTGCAGAGGAAGGGCACGAGGCAGTAGTGCGGCTGCTTTCTTGAGATAGGGGCCGATGTGGATCCGGATGCCACGCGGTCGCCGCTGTCCTGGGCCGCAGAGAGGGGGAGGGTGGCCGTAATGAAGATACTGCTTGAGAATGGCGCAAACGTGGACTCGACGATGTCCATGGATGATAATCGGACGCCACTGTTGGTAGCTCTATCGACTGGGAACAATGATGCAATAAAGCTGCTGCTTAATAATGGCGCTAATGTGGACTCAAAGGATATCATCGGTCAGACAGCGCTATCATGGGCCGCAAAGAACAATGAAGAGGATATAATGAAGTTGCTGCTTGAGATGGGCGCCGAAGTGGACTCGACGGATAACAGATCCGGTCGGCGGACACCTCTATCATGGGCCGCAGGTAGGGGATATGCGCCAGCAGTGAAGCTTCTTCTTGAGCATGGCGCCAAAGTGGACTTGAAGGATAACTATGGTCGGACGCCGCTGTCATATGCCAAAGAATTCCGGGACAAGCACATAATCAAGTTGATTACTGACTACCAACGGAGATCAGAACTATCGCGGGCCGCAGAGAGTGGGCGCGAGGCCGTAGTGGGCCTTGTCAATCGGATAACGGCTACGGTGCTCAGGTAAATAAGAACTTTGAGATTAAGATATTCATTCCTCTGGTCTGGTGTCTGGAATACAGAGCGGGATGGTATTATAGCCGATGGTAGTTTTGCCAATCCGCGGTTTCGCCAGGGCGCCCCTATCTTCTCGGCGATCCGCAATAATCGGATGCAGTAGACGTCATGGTAGAACCCCCTTTTGGTGGGAGGACGCCTCTGGAGCGGGCCATAGCATAAGGTTATATTTACGTAGATTGCAGAGCATCTTGAGAGTTTTCTAGGCACGAAGAATTAATTTTGGGCGAAGGGATTAATTGTCTCCGTCTGGTTTATTTAATTCTCTTGGAAGAAACATTTTAGGTTTTTGTTTTCCTGTTTTAGGTAGGAGAGGTGCATTTGCCACCGGGAGCTACGACGGTGGAGCTGAATCACCCTTTGGCCGCTTTCCTATAGGGTTTTAGGGGTGTGTCATGGCCAGGTCTGGCTTTAATTCTCTTCGGAGGTTCTCTTGTATGTAATACAGAGTGAGCCATATACTCCTCCTCTCAGGGGCTAGTTGGTCATGACTGCATTTTAGTTTTAAGACTGATATTCCGTATTATTAATCTGATGTCGTTTCTATCATAGAGTCACCCCGCGCAGCTCTCCTACGAACAAACAGGGCAAATCCACACCATCCAAACACCAGCCATCCATCCTATCCAATATCCATATCATCATTACAGACACCCCTCCCCACTAGCACCCATAACGCTTCTCATTCCAGTAGAGCGTCTGATGGCTCCCCCCAACATTCTGCTTGAACGAGAACGCGTTCTTGGGGTTCTTGTACCACCCCATCGATGCATCCTTGGTGACCGCGTACACAAAGCCAGGATTGCACGTCACGGAGATGTGTCCGTCCTGGTCAATTCTGTGTCCTCGGGCGCTGTCACATACTGTGACACCGTTGTCAATGGCTACGATGCTTTGGACGTTGCCTCTTAGGTCGATGCTTCCAATGGTCTCGAGGCAAGCGAGGGCGGGCGCAGCTGCGATCAGGGCAGCGGGGATGAGAGTTGTGAACTTCATGATTTCTGAGAGGGTTTTTGTGGTGGTTTGAAGAGTTGAAAGGGGCTTTGGATGGTTGAATGTATTGAGATTTGTCTGAATGATGAGAATTAAAAGAGCAGATGTACTTGCTCTTTATATATTCTCATTCTGCACATATTCACCTTACATTCCACTATTCATCCGAGTTCGTCGGCTGTTCCACGTAGCACCATAATACCAAGAGTTGGATTTAGCAAGAGTCATTAGGCACCATTGTCCTCGTTTGGATCCCAACGAGGTATTTGATGCCCCCGCCTGTCACATTGAAGATTGCGGCTGCTTCTACAGTTTAGTACCAGGGATAGTAAGCTTACGTGCATGAGGCGCAGTCTATTTCCAGCAAGATCAGGCTCTAGCTGTCGATCCCCCTCCCGATCCCCAGATTCTATCGGGATCTAACTGTGATAAAAACGGCAGGAGCTTGAAGCTGCGGCCCTGACCTGTCTAACCCCGCCAGCATTATTACGCGTCCGATCCCACGATTACAGCTGCGGAAACTCTCGGTGAGAAGGTTTAGGCGGTTTTATGCGGGTGAATCCTTGATCTTTAGGGCTGAGTGTGAGACGGAAGGATTTCGTGGTTCAATACTTCGTCTCACAAGCCAGCCTTGTTCAAAGCCTCGCTGTCAGGATCCGATCGACGGAGAACATCGGCTTTGAGGAATATGACAGCTCCACACTAGCACATCGTTTTCCGTTTATTTCATTTATTTATAAGCAGTTCACATACGCACGTAAGGTTCGCATACGCACGTACGGCTGCCTTAAAACTCTTGGATTATACGCATCTGTGAGGCTTTTCTCTTCACCTGCTGCTTTCCGATTTTATGTTACGTTACAAAATATGATGCTGTTGACGGCTGGCGACTGCTGACCGATGACTGCTTTGAAGTCTTACAACACATCGGGCATGTATTCGGCAGCTGTGCAACTACTGTGAGACCATAAAGCAAACATTAGGCAACTCAGGTACGAATAAGACTCCAGGCAAACATGAGCCTGTTTTAGTTATTAACCATTAGCAAACAGCCGTAAGTCGGCTACGCCGCAGTATATTTGAAACCTTTAACCACAGTGCTCATGAAGCACTTTACATTATCAATCGTCTGTTTGGTGGCTCGCTAGTTATTGCAGTGAGGGTAGATTAAGTCAGACACAGCGTGAATTTACTTCCAGCGACAATATAGTTGAAATCAAACAGACAATACCAAGTTCATACTTCCCCTCACACATCAATATCACATGCAAGACAAGACACTCGTATAATTCAATAACGACGACATGCAATCATAGTCTAATCCTTATCTATTATTCTATAAGTACAGCCAAAGCCAATCCCCCCCAAAATTCCTAGATATACACTCCATTTCCATTTTTGCTACACAAACCGCTTAGGCAAAAATCAAATTTAAAGCTTGGCCACGATCTGGGCCCACTTCTCCGTGCTGAAGGACTTGGGGCGCTCGATGGGGGCACCGACGGCGCGGTCGATGATGAGTTGAGGAAGGACACCAATGGCGCGGGAGACACCGAAGAGGACGGTGTAGTAGTTGGACTCGGTGAGGCCGTAGTGCTGGAGGAGGACACCGGAGTGGGCGTCGACGTTGGGGAAGGGGTTCTTGGTCTTGCCGTGCTCGGTGAGGACACCGGGGGCGATCTTGTAGACCTGGCTGACGAGCTTGAACATTGGGTCGTCTGGGAGGTGCTTCTGGGCAAACTCGCGCTGGGCCATGTAGCGGGGGTCAGTCTTGCGGAGAACGGCGTGGCCGTAACCTGGGACGACACGGCCGGCGTTGAGGGTGGTCCAGAGGTACTCGGTGATGGACTTGTCGGACAGATCGTTGCCGACGGAAGCCTTCATCTCGGTGAGCCAGTTAAGGACCTCCTGGTTGGCGAGACCGTGGAGAGGGCCGGCAAGACCGTTGAGGCCGGCGGCGAGGGAGAGGAAGGGGGAGGAGAGGGCAGAGCCGACCAGGTGAGTGGTGTGGGCGCTGACGTTGCCACCCTCGTGGTCGGTGTGGATGGTGAGGTAGAGTCTCATCAGCTCAACGAAAGCCTTGTTCTCGCCGAAGCCGAGCTGGTTGGCGAAGTTGAAGGAGTAATCCTTGTCCTTCTGGACAGCGGCGACCTTTCCATCCTTGTAGACGTTCTGGTAGATTCTGGCGGCGATGGTTGGGAGCTTCGCAATCAGGTCCATGGAGTCCTCGAATGTGTGTCCCCAGTACTCCTTCTTGTTGATACCACGGGCGTAGGCCTTGGCGAACGAAGACTCGTGCTCGAGAGCGTTGACGGCAATCGAGAGCTGAGCCATTGGGTGAAGGGAGGTTGGGCAGCGGTCGATGAGCTCCTCAACGAACTTGGGGACGTCCGAGCGGGCAGCCCACTCAGCGGACAGGTCGCGGACCTGCTGCTCAGTTGGGACCTCACCGGTCAGGAGGAGCCAGAAGAGACCTGAGATTGTTAGTGGTCTTCAGTTATCGATAGTTCGGGATAAATACCTTCGGGAAGGGGCTCCTTTCCACCTGGTGCCTTGGGGAGGGCATCCTGGCACTCTGGGATGGTCAAGCCTCTGAAACGGATACCCTCCTCGGAGTCGAGGACGGATCCCTCCCAGACAAGGGACTTGATGCCACGGGCACCACCATACACCTGGTCGAGGGTGACCTCGCCGATGACCTTGTTGCCGTGGTCCCTAAAAAGTTGTCAATGGCTGTTGCGAGCGACGGATGCTTCGGGAATACTGACTTGCGGAGCTTCTTGATCTCCTCGATCTTCTCAGGAAGCTGCTCGGCGAAGCGCTCCTTCAAAGTCTATCACGAATGCCATCAGCGGATGCTTCTTATGTTATTGTTGGGGAAATTGTTTTACCTGGGCCTTGGCGGAGTAGCAACGCGCGCCATTGAAGGCTGCGATGCGAGCATTGAATGCTGGGGCGGCCAGAGACGACCTGAAGGCGGAAGAGCCAAAACGAACTGCTGATGCCATTTTGAATTGTGTATGTGGTGTTGGAGAAGGGGAGAAAGGGTTGTTGGAGACGGAGGGTCGGGGAGAAAGTTAACGAAAATGATGATCTCGTCTGTCAGGGATGCAAGCACGGCGCGACCGGCGACCGGCCTTCGGACCGACCGTAGCGTGGGCCTTGGGGGGATATGATTGGACAAAATTATGCCGTATCTCCTGACGTAATCCCTGGATTTTCACAAGACAAGTGTGCTTATGGGGCTTATGGGCTTTTTTGGCGCAGTAATGCATTAGGGGGTACTCCACTAAAGGCGTGCACATGTATGAAGATTGGAAGTACCAAGGCATGTTCGGTATTTACAAAACGGCAGGTACGGTATACGGGTCTTGTTGGGTCTTGGAGCTCGGTGCATTTCTAGGCTGGTTTGGTGGTTTTGTATGGAGAATACTCCAATTTACTCCAATTATTCCCCTCTCACGTTCACAATTTACTCCAAACCGCCGAGGGACGAACGGAGACAGAGAGGGACAGAAGGAACAGCGAGGAACAGACCGGAGGAATGCTGGGCTTGACACTCTATTTCGGAGAAATCGAAGAGATCCCTCTGTACATCTCTAATTTATAAATGATCCACATCAACCGCAGTTGTCTCTCTTCCTACTTTTGCTCGTGCTCCCTGAATGAATGTGAAATGTCTCCTGAAATTCCATAAATAAATTTCATAAATCCCATAAATTCCCGAATCCACTCAACTCACCACCCGTGGCGCCCAACAAGTGTAACAACAAATAAAATTTCTTTTCCATGACGATTATCACACGTGACTTTTATTGATTAGGGGCTTATCAGGTTTTAGTGCAGCTTATCGCATAAGCGAGTGATTATGTCCGTTTTGGGCATAGCTGCAGTTTCGGGCGGCAAACCGTCGATCTTCTTCATTTCTCCTCTTTACCTCACTCAACCTCATCAAACCCTCACCATCTCTTCTCCTTACTCCCCCCTCCCAACAAAACTCCATCGACAACTCTCCCTCAGTCGATTATTTCCATCAGATTTATTGTCGCCGCCATCGCGATAGGCGTGTCGCAAACTAACCAGCTCTTCTTCGTGATCTCAATAGACAGATCACTGCGTTGCAGCCTATCCAGGCAGTTGGAGGTTACTGAGTGATTCATCTCCAGCCATCTTCTTCCATCGGCCGGAGGCTGTAGTCGCCATAGTACTCTACTCTCAATTTCACCGTAACATCTGATTGGGATAAACACAAAAAAACACAAAGTGAATACACGACAATAGATCGACATAGATCGTAGTCCTGCGAAGAACCATCTTGGTCTTTTGTCACAACACCCTCTTCAGGGCTTATAAACTTCACTCTATACTCTTTCTCTCATCACATCCAACAACTTTTTATCCGCCACCATGTCATCCGCAGTAGCAGAACTTGAGACTGCTCTGCAGGCAATGTTGTCTTTGAAGCCTCCTGGAGTATCCGGATCGCGCATAGCCAGCCTCACTGCCCTCTGTTTGGCAAATGTCCAGGTACGACATCACCGCCGTAACTCAATACTCCTTTCCAGTCGATGCTAACCCTTTCTCACAGTCAGAGTCCGTCCTCATCCAGAAACTGTACACTCACATGAGGAAAGCTCCTTCAACCCACAAGCTCGGCGTTCTATACGTCCTAGATTCTGTAACTCGAAAGTGGATTGAACAGGCCAAAGCCAACGGCCAGCCCATAACTGTTTCTGCCCAAGATGGCACGTATGCCGCAGGAGTCCATAGAGTAACGGAACTATTGCCAGTATTGATGAACGACATAATTGCATCGGCACCCGATGATCAAAAGGTACGCATATAAAACTTGATATCAGAAACTGTACTGTATTGCCGTGTTCTACGGAACTCGATGAGGCACGAGGCGTATTTGAAGATGCACCACAGCAAACTGTTGAAACATATGAGTACACCCACTTACCTTTATATTCGTTTTGTAGGACAAGATCAAGAAGCTCGTTGAGATCTGGGTAAAGGGCGAGACATTCCCCGCAGACATGCTCAACTCATTCAAGGAGAAACTGAACAGTAAGTTGGCCGATGCGTTTATGTTATCTTCCACGTTTCTTTTGCAATTTCTAACCACACCTGGCATTCTTGTAGAGTCCACAACCCCCGAAGGATCACCACCAGCAGATGTAGGGAGGTCCTTCCCTGGAGCCCCACCACCAGCGGCGAATGCGCCAAATACCTCGTCCATTTTGGAAGCCCTGGCCAACATGGCCCGACAGAACACTACAGCAGCAGCTGCAACCCCGACCGTTTCTGCTCCAGCTCCTGCTCCCGTTCAAAATAATGCGTACAGTATGCCACAGGGTAATGGTGCAAACCATATGGCACCTCTGAACCCTACGTATCCGTTTCCACCCAGTACGCAATCTGTAAATGTGCCAGCACCTGCAGCGGCTAGTTATGGATCGTTACCCCAGGGGCAAAACAATGGAGCTCCGAACTACCCAAGTAACCCAAATCTATCACTTGGAGCGGGCGCTCCTGCGCCGGCAGCTGCGGCTGGTCTTAACCCAGACTTGCAGCGCCAGATTATGCTCATAAAGACACTGTCTGATGCGGGAGTCCCACAGGATCAATGGGGAGGAATAATTGCCGCTCTCACCCAGACTCAGGCTGCAACCCCTGTTGGAAGCGGCGTAAATGTTGGCGCTGCTGCACCTGCAGCACCGTATGGTGCAGCCGCTCCCAATACCTGGAATCCCAATGAATCACGTGATCGTGGGGGCCCGAATGAGGCTGTCAGATCTCCGCAAGGACGTTACCGCAGACGCTCTCGTTCGCAGTCTCCTGTGCGCGGATGGAATGCTCCTCGTGACTCTCCAAACTCGCGTCGTCGTGATGACAACCTTGGTGACTATGGTAGAAATTCTCCAGCATATGGCCGAGATCGGCACAACGAGTATCGCCAGCGCAGCCCAGCTCGCCGAGGTCGTAGCCCCTCCCCGCCACGAGGCTTCTATGATGGCCGCTCGGGTGGCACCAAATGGGTCGAGTTTGACCATTCTATTCCAAAAGGAAGCATCAAAGGTACGTTTTTTGGTGTTGTATGCATGGGGTTCATTAACTAACCGTTTTCAGTTCTCAGCCGCACTCTATTTGTTGGTGGCGTAACGTAAGGATTCCCCATTGTTCCAATTGTACTACCACAAGGCTGTACTAACACATTTCAGATGTTCCGACCAAGAATTAAGACGCATTTTCGACCAATTCGGCCGTGTTCAGACGTGCATCGTCAACAAAGACAAGCGCCATGCGTTTGTGAAGATGGTCAGTCGTCAAGACGCCATCAACGCCAAGGAAGCCATGGAAGGCAGCAGGAACCCCGACTCATCTCTGAGGGTACGTTCGGTAATTCGCACCCCCATACCCAAGTTTACCATTACTAACACCCTTCAAGACCAGATGGGGCGTCGGCTTCGGGCCTCGCGACTGCAGCGACTACCAGACGGGTGTCAGCATCATCCCGATCAGCAAGCTCACCGACGCTGACAGGAAATGGATGCTCAGCGCCGAGTACGGCGGCAGCGGTGGAAAGCCCATCGAGAGCGGCATGGTTGTTGAGGAGCCCGATATCGAGATCGGCCAGGGCGTGTCGTCCAAGGCTATTAGCCGCCGCATGCAGACCGACAAGGGCGGACAGTCTGGACCCAAGTCCGGTCGCGACTTTGACGAGGACGAGCACCGCCGTGACCGCCGTCGTGACGATGATCGCAAGGACCGCGGCCATGGTGGTTCAGCGCCGTTCAACCTCCCCAACATGTCGGGCATCCCAAGCTATCCGTATAGCATGCCTCAAGGGATGCCACAGTTGGTTAACGGGATTCCAATGTTCCCTCCCGGATTCACCTTTCCAGGCCAGCCACAGCAGCCACCGCCACCAGGCAGAGGCTGATCAGGTAGTCTAGTCGGTTGGGTATTTATCATAGGCATTTGCACGGCGCAGGGTATACCATCGGAGAGGACGTGGCTCGTATATTGGCTGCACGGCGCGGCGTTCAGGGGTGTCTTTATTAGGGAAGGAGGTTGTGGATGTGCTGCTTATTGGCGCACGTTAATGTACAAATTACGGCGGTTTTACTTTGCTTCGGCTTTGCGTCGATTTTATACTACGGAAGCGAACTACAGCGCCTACGAGAGGCTTAATGGCATGAGCCAATTGCCAGGGATTCGAGGGGGTAGTTCAGGAGGGGAAGCTTCATTCGGAATCGGAAGTGTAGAAATAAATACCAATGCTCAGAAACTTTTGTGCCAATCTGAACTTGAACACGTGAAACTTTGTATTCTCCGTCATCAGTCTATTTTGTAGAAATAATCAGGCCACTATCCTAGATTAAACCACAGTGTCGTGGTTGCCATGGCTTGTTCATTAGCTTATTTAGGATGAGTTGAGGGGTCCGCACACACCCTGATGGCCGATAACGATAAGGTTAAAATAAATTATGGCAGCGTCCATCGACAAACGTCACTCCTTCACTCGCAATTCCACGGCACAAATATACATTAGCCCCGCCAGGACAACACGGAGACTACAAGTTTGGACTATGTAGCGAAGATGGCGGGGAGGGAGATTCCTGGGTATTATTTTGGTAAGTTTAGAACCCCATCCCCAGTAAGCAGAGCGCGTTGGCGGGGAGCCTCCTGCCCCCCCATATGTCAATCATGTCTGCTGTAAACACCAGATATTACATGCAATCCCTCTTCAAACTTGCAAGCTGCACAAGTTTTATAATCCTCATCCCTCCTACTCCAGCTAACCTACCCAGATGCCGAAAAGAACAAGTACTTCAAGATCGTCGCCGACCCCGCAGCGCTATACTCCAAGACCGCAGTCCGGAAGCGCAAAGCCGACGAAGCAATCGCCATAGAAACCGCGAGAGTCGAGAAGGCCAACAGAGAGCGCGTGACGCGTTCCAAGGCGGCGGGGAAGTTGGACAGGGAGATTGGGAGGGGAGATGGGAGACTGGATGCGCTGTGGGAGTTTGTGGGGAGGTGGACACGGAATATTCCCGTGAATAGTCTGCAGGGGTCACCGAGATGGAGGGTATTCGACGTCGATGTACAATCCCACCATATAGTATACTGTGAGTCCCCCCCGCACCCCCATCCTCTGTCCGCGAAGAGCAGCCAGCTAACAGCCACCAGCAAACGGGTTCGAGACCGTATGTGACCGCCTGCCCAAGCCGGGATTGGATCCTCCGCATATGTCCTCAAACGGCGTGAGGCTCAATGGCGATGCGAATGTCAATTCCATCACCTACTCGGCTTGTAAGACGGCTGTGCTCACGACGTGGCTTGATCCGCCGAGGGGACCGAATGTGACTGTGGCTGGTACCTCCCACTTTATCGTCCGTATGTACACCCCTCCTCACTGCCGCCCAAAGTCATGGGACTGCAAGTACAGCAGCTCTCCAACCTAGATCACAGTTCCCCGCCCACTACCCCACCTAGCAGAACAGAATGCCGCCGGTCAAAAGACATAGCTAACCTCCCCCCAGCCACCGGCCACCGCCTAACCTCCACCAAAGCCAACGAACCCAGCACCATCCGCGCCGCCTGCTCCGCCCCCCTCTCCTCCC
>JPJW01001240.1:0-14666 GCA_000750755.1 Pseudogymnoascus sp. VKM F-4513 (FW-928)
AGAGGCACGAGGTGGGTGGTGGGGTGGAGATGTGAGAGAGTTTTGGGTGGTGGAATTTAGATATCCCAATGTGTTTTTGTTTTTGTTTTTGGAGGCGTTATTTTATATTGATATTTTTTTTATTGAATATATTTATAAAAATATACATATATATATCTAGGTCACCATATACCTAATATGAACTAAATCCAATTATATCCAGTTAAGGGTTATTAATTATTTGAATACCATAATCAAAGTATTCAGATACGCGGTCATGTTATCTGGAGTTTAAATTCATAGCGGTGCGGGCCGGTGTGCCTCCCATGCGCTGCCACCGGTGCGGCTGAGGGCTAACAGGGGTGGATGTGAAATACCGTGATTGATGTGGGGATGGAACCAACAGAGAGACCAGGTGCTTAGCCTTGACAAAACTTCCCCATGCTCACGATTTGTATAGGCTTAAAACCTATAAATCTATTATCGAGCCAGTACCCATGGCGAATATTCACCGAGAAGGTGTAACACTGCTCTCGGAGACCGAGGGCGCCGCCGCGGACCAGCGCAATCTGAAGTACGACCCCGCTCCGCCACTTACCCACAGCAAGTTCTGACATCGAGTAGCATTATCTTCGTCCATGGCCTCAGAGGGCATCCACGCGGAACATGGTCATCTGTACGGCCTGCTTCTACGACCAGTCGCAATACAGACACCGACAAAAGCACTGATAAGCAGAAGAATATCTTGACCTTCTGGAAGAAGGACAAGAAAGAGTCGGGCGACAACGGCCAGACGAGCACTTCACCGTCGGATATTTTCTGGCCGGAAGAATATCTCGCATCAGACCTTCCCCAGGCCCGAATATGGACGTACGGGTACAATGCCGATGTCATTGGAGGGATTTTCAAGGCAAACAACCAGAACAGCGTGTCACAGCATGGCCGGGACTTTGCTGTTAGGTTGGAGAGGGATATTGATAATGAGGTATACTTATATGACCTATATTCCTTTGACAAGCCTAACGAGCATCCACAGGATCCGATTATATTCGTGGCGCATAGTCTTGGTGGAATTATTACGAAAGATGTAAGAACCGGAGCATACAGTTAGAAGGGCCACAGTTATTAATACACTGATATAGGCACTGCATAAATCGGCGACGGTCTGCGAACGGACAAAGCTGATTATCTTTCTCGGGACGCCACATCGAGGAAGCGCGTACGCAGGTTGGGGGGAGATCGCATCAAACCTAGCGAGCTTAGCTTTACAAGACTCCAATAAACGGCTTGTACAGACGCTTGAAGTCAACGGCGAGGTGTTAGACAATATTCACGAGGAGTTCAAGACGATTCTGAGCAAAGGTGCCATCAAGGTGCATTCGTTCCAAGAGGCGAAAGGGATTGCTGGCATGAAAGGTCTGGATAACAAGGTACGGCTATGTTAAAATGCTAGCCTGCAGGCTATAGGGCTACAAAAACTAATATGTAGCGCAGGTAGTAGACAACTTCTCCTCGAAGCTCGATCTCGCTAGGGAACTAGAAACAGTGGAGACCATGGATGCAAACCATATGGAAATGGCTAGGTGCAGCAGCAGAGACGACGCGTGCTATCGCCAGATCTCTGGAGTTTTGAAACAGTTCATAAGATCTGGGCTATCGAGCAGGGAAACAAACTCAGCCGAGAACAAAGATACACCCCGTACGTGACCATGTACCAGTAGTGTATTATCTGCTTATCACTTAGCTCATCTAGCAATGGCCAAACTATTCATAGTTCCCTTCTCACAAGACGAGCACTTTGTTAGTCGAGAAGACATTCTAGGCCAACTAGACTTGGGAAGCCAGAAGGATGGGCCAAAGAATCACAGAAGATATGCACTTGTCGGTCTTGGGGGAATTGGGTAGGTCTGCTACTGCACTAATTTGCACAGCGGCTAATGCGCATAGAAAATCTCAAATCGCCATTGAGCATGCATACCGAGAGCAGAAGCGCCAACGGGAGATATCAGTATTCTGGATCCATGCAAGTACCACGACACGGTTTGAACAAGCGTACCAAGAAATAGCAGAGAGGCTTGAGCTTCCTGGACGAGACGATCCGAAGGCCAACGTGCTACGTCTGGTATACAAGTGGCTGTCAGATGAAGCCAACGGACAGTGGCATATGATACTGGACAATGTCGACGATGAAAATGTGTTTTTTAAGAATAATGATGTCGTCAACGATGTCTCGTCGCCTAACCAAGCCACCAACGTGCAGCCACCACTAGAGACGTTTCTTCCTCAGTCACGAAACGGATCAATCCTTATTACATCACGTAATTCGACCGCGGCCAACAACCTCGTCGGCACGTTTGGAGAGGTTGTACTGGTAGAGCCAATGAAAAACGAGGACTCGGTTGCTTTGCTAAAGACGAAGATACCACCAGAAAAGTGGTCAGAAGCAGACTTAAAGGAGCTGGCTCAGGTACTTGAAGGTATTCCACTGGCGATTACACACGCTGCAGCATACATACAATCAAGGCCGCGGATTACCGTCTCTAAGTATCTCAGTTTGTTCCAGGAGAGCGAGGATAACCAGGCCAAACTACTGAATGACGATAAAGCAAAAGACCTCCGGCGCGATTACAGTATCAGGGGAGCGGTGCTTACAACATGGCGGATTTCGTTCGACCAGATTCAACGAACGAACACTGAAGCTACAGAACTGCTTGCGCTCATGAGTATGTTTGATAGACAGAGTATCCCAGAGCGGCTGCTACACAATAACACGGACCAATTACTGTTTGAGGATAGTATTGCGCCGCTGGTCAACTTCTCTCTGATCCGAGAGCAATCTGAAGGCGGGGTTTTCGAGATGCACCGACTAGTACAGCTGTCGACTAAGCAGTGGGTCGAGTTGAACAGACAGCTAGAGAAATGGCGGAGTGAGGCGATCAAGGTTATAGCAAGACTTTTCCCAGATGGAATTTATGAGACGTGGTCTGACTGCCAGATTCTGCTTCCCCACGTAGGAATGGTTATGGCGTCCAAAGCGACTGATAAGCAAGATCTGCTAGGTATTGCAGCGATAAATACCAAGCTAGGATGGTATTATATGTCCAAAGGCAAATATACCCAAGCAGAACTTGTACTTGAAGAAGCAATAGCGGTAAAGGAGAGGGAGCTCGGGGTCAGTCACCTGGACACACTCAGCAGTGTTAGAAGCCTTGGGCCAGTGCTAAGTGGCCAGGGGAGATATAAGGAGGCGGAGTTGAAGACCCGACGAGTGTTGGAAGGGAGAGAGAGAGAGATTGGGGTCAACCATCAAGATACACTTTCTAGTGCTGCCGACCTTGCCTTGATTCTAGAGAGGCAGGGAAAATATAAGGAGGCAGAGTTGATGAACAGACAGACACTAAAAGCAATGGAGGATGAGCTTGGGGTTAACCATCCAACCACACTCGCTACTCTTAACAATCTTGCATTAATACTAGAGAGCCAGGGAAAATATGAAGAGGCCGAGTTAATAAACCAACAAGTTATAAAAGGGAAAGAGAGGGTGCTTAGTGTCAACCACCCAGATACACTCACTAGTGTTAGCAACCTTGCATCAGTACTAGAGAGGCAGGGAAAATATAAGGAGGCAGAGTTGGTGAATCGACAAGCATTAGAAGGGAGAGAGAGGGAGCTTGGAGCCAATCATCCAAATACACTACTTAGTGTTAACAACCTAGCAACAATACTAATGGGCCAGGGAAAATATGAGGAGGCGGAGTTACTGAACCGACGAGCAGTAGATGGGTATAAGAGGGAGCTTAGAGTCAACCACCCATATACACTCACTAGTATCAGCAACCTTGCATTAGTACTAGAAAAGCAAGGCAGATATGAGGAGGCAGAGGCAACGAACCGACAAGCACTAGAAGGGTATAAAACAGAGTTTGGGGTCAACCACAAATATGCATCTAATAGTATGAGCACCCTTGCGGTAGTACTATTGAAGCAAGAAAAATATATAGAGGCAGAGATACTGAACCGACAAGTACTAGAATGGTCTGAGAAAGAGCTTGGGGTTGACCATCGACAGACTCTTGTTGTTGTTGGAAGAGTTGCAGTATTACTGAAGATGCAGGGAAAATATGAGGAGTCAGAGTCGATGTGCCGACGAGTGATAGAAGGAAGGGAGAGGCTGCTCGGGGCCAACCATCCAGAGACGATCGCTAGTGTTCACGACTTGGCTTTCGTTCTAGCTTCCATGAAACGTCATGAGCTTGCGGTGGAACTCTTTGAAAGGGCATGCAATGGCTATGAAATTGCTCTTGGCCCCGATCACCCAACTACTTTAAAATCTAGAAAGCACTACTTGATGCTTTATCCAAGAGGATAGTGGGGGCTAGTTATCCTTTGCGACAGTTAGTATTGCGGTATACATGCTGCGTGGATGGAGGAGGTCGGAGGGTCAAATGTGTGCGAGGTTGATCGTTGGAGGTATTACTGGAAGCATAGGGAAAAATGGGGGTAGGGGACTTTGGCGACGATGGAGGATTGGCGGGATCTTTGTAGGGGGGTTGGGGGATTTAAATGACGGTTTAGGAGGTATTTGGCGTCTATGAGTTTTTGAATATCCCATGCACTGTCTCGAATAAATAAATCAAACTTTAGGCCGCGTCCAGAATTTCCATCCCGTGCGACTTTCCTGTGCTCCCACCCCGACCAGTTCTTCAATGCCCTCCATACCACCAGCACTCTCAAATTTCTCCTGATCTATTTCTTTCCCCTCTCCATCCGCACCCCGGAACACAGCCGGCCAAAGAACACCCACACCCTCACCACCAAGTACAGTCTCATACTTCTTAAACCCCTCACCCTCAAACTTCAGCTCGAGCTCCTCGATATTCTCTTTCTTGACATCAGGTCGGAAGAGCGTAATGGCGCACCCGCCCCCACCAGCACCAGTCAGCTTTGTCCACCCGATGTCCGCGTAATCAACGAGCTCGCGTATGCGTTCCAGCCGCGGATGCGAGACACCCAACGAAACAAGAAAGCCGTGGTTCATGCGGATGAGCGTGCCCAAGTGCTCGAGTGCGGGCGGGACACTGGGTCCGCTGAAGTCACCGGTGGAAATCAGCTCAAGTGCTGATGTAGTGAGCTGGCCGATTCCGTCGAGGATTAGATCTGTCATGACGGGTATGTCCCGTTTCAACCTCCCCACATTCTCAACTTGTGTAGCTGTCGACCGCGGTTGCTGCGTAGCGACAAGGAGGAGCGGGAGTTTTGGGAACGCAGGAAGAGGAGTCACTGACGACACACCGTCCTCATTTCGTTGGAAAACCACGGCCTTCCCGCCTGCTGAGACCGCATTATCGACCCCGCTAGGGTCACCATGGATGCACAACTCCCCTACAAACGCCCAGCGATTGATACGTTGGATTTGCGTCTCTGCTTCAGCGGGCAGCTGGTCTGAATGCGGTCCTGCGAGAGTGCGGATCTGGAGGCGTAGTGCTGCGCTGAGGCAGACGCAGACGCTGGCGCTGCTACCGAGGCCGGCGCCGATGGGGATGGTTGAGCGGAGGGTGTAGATGAATCCGGGGCTTTCGGGGGAGGAAAGGGAAAGGAACAAGTAGAGGAATGCGGTTGCAAAGTTGATGTGGATTGTGGGCGGAGACCATGAAGGGGGGTGCCATTGGCGAGGAGGGTTTGCGGTGCATGGCTAAGGTTATGGAATCCTGGTAAGGGGGTAGTGGGGTTATCTGATGCAGTGAACTGTTGAAGTAGAATTACTTGCGATGAAATCGTTTCAATGACTTATTCTTATCGAACAGAAAATATAGGGACGTGCATGAAGCTGCAGGATGATAACTTTGGCGCCGCAGCCGCGGAACTGCAGCAGCAAAAAGCGGTCAGGGATACTAAATCAACACGTTTTTTGCGAATTTGCAAAATTGTAACAATGCAACCCACATATCCGCGTCTGGCTTGTATATACCAATGGTAAGATTCATTATCAGTTTAACTAGTTTATGGCTGTAGCATTCTAATCCTATTCAAATTTCTCCATCTTTACCATCTCATACCAACCCTACATTCATGAATCATCGCTGGTTTTCTAAAATAACCACCTCCAAATTTGCTCCAAAATCAGAGCTGTCCTGCTCGGAAATCCATCGTTTAGTCCGTCGTAGTCACACGCTGGAGAAATATATATTATCCACCGTAGTCCATATCCAAGCACCGCGACCACAAAAAGATCCTGTCATAAAATAAAGAAAAACACAATCATAACCAAACCTCATCTACTCGGTCCTCTTCACAATCCTCGGCAGACAAAGCCATGCCACCACCATCGAGCAATACAAAATAATAGCCACGGGGTTCAGCACCACCGTACCCAGCTTCTGCGCCAACAACCCCGTAATAAACGGCGCAAACGCGCCTCCACTGCTCCCCATCGCCGAGATAAGACTGAAGCTCGACACCTGCAAGTCGCGCGGAAGGAGCTTGCTAAACACGGCTGCAGCACATGGATACACGGGGCCCAAGAGGAGACCAACAATTGAAATTGCAACCGCGTTTCCGATGATGTTGGGGACGGACCAGAATACCACTTGAAGTATCAGCGAGCATGCGACGAGAAGCACAACGGATGTCTTCTCGCCTAATCGCGCGGCCTGCGGTGACAGGAAAATCCGGCCCAGCGTGATGCCCAGCCAGAAACCAGAGCTGACGTATCCAACCTGCCCGGCATCACCGTGGCGGTAGCTGATGAGGAAGGAAACCAACCACGAAGCGATGCTAACTTCCGCGCCCTGGTAGGCGAAGATGAAGAGGGCCCCTAGGATGGTTGTCTTGTTGCGTGCGGCGAGCTTGAGGGTCTGCATACGCGTTGGCGTGTCTGCTTGCTGTCGCGAGGCGGTCTGCTCGAGGGCGGTCATCAATTGCGCTGCCGGAGCATCGGCCTCGTAGTTGCGGTAGGCAAAGGTTGCCGCGGTGATGTTGGAGAGGGCGAAGAAGAGCGGGATGGCGTAGAAGTAGGACCACTTAACGCCATTGGAGGCGAGGGCTGTGGCGATGAGAGGGCCGATCGTACCGCCTACGCCGTAGGCACCGTGAAGAAATCCCAGGGCGGCAGTGGCATTTGCAAGGCCGACGCAGAAGACGTTGTTGAGGGAAAGGCTGACCGCCATGCCGAAACCGAGGAAGAAGAATGAGATTACGATGACGGGGAAAGGGGGCGCGCAGAGGAGGGCAACGTAGGCAAGAGCCAGGATGGAGAGAGAGACCTGATGGGTGCGGGCGCGGCCGAGGCGGGCCTCGATGGCGTGAGTGAGAGGAGCCGCGACGATAAAGCCAAGGGCGTTGGAGATGAAGATAAGAGAAACAACGGCGTAGTTGACGGAGTACGCGGCCTCAAGGTAAGGGATCAGCGCACCGGGAGCACTATCATTAACACCGTTGGCAAAGTTCATGAAGGTCGAGCTTGCCATGCGGTACTTGTTCATGGGAGGGTTGGTAAAGGTTTGGAGGAGGTCCACGCCGGTGGGCGTAGTTGGCGTGGGAGGAGTGCTGCGTTCCACGTCGTTGGGAGGAGCATCACGGGCGGAGGGTAGAGGCGCAGATGGAGATGGGCGAATGTCATTCAGTTCGACTTCTGAGGGGCGGATTGGAATGCCCTGCTTATCTCTCCGCACTGTGGCGGGGGGGTTCGCAAGTTTGGGCGGCTCCTCAAAGCGAATGAATGAGCCGAACCCGCCGTTTGAAGATGACAGTGACATGATTACCACACAAGTCTGTACCCGTATTTTGATCTAGAGAGGATTACGAGGGAAGTAAAGAGACGTCGTGGCGGGGTTATATAAAATCGTCGATATAAAAATAAGATATAAAATATGTGGGCTGGCGGGCCACTCTGCCCCACCGGGACAAGCTCCAGCGGGGTTGGAGGGGCGGAAATAGCTTCCGCCATCACACCATTAGAAATCAAAAACGCCCCATTTAAACCCGTCTTACCTCTCTAGGTGTCCAGACCTCTATTTAATCGATATAAATATAATATTTGTTGCGAGTAATTATACCACACTGAGATTTGGCACTAAATCCAGACTTGGGAAGTCGGGAGTTTATATGCCGTAAAGGGATGCTCGGACCATCTCTTCCTGCCCCACCAAAACTAGGTAGAGCTGAATAGTGCTCTACCTAGCATGGATGATCTACGCCGATAAGAGCCAGGGCTGAATTGACCGTGGGGTAGAAACGCCAATCATGATAATTGTATCGTAGCCAGCCTTTGCACAGCCTCATTTACGATGGAGAGTACAGACCATATAAAGGCGACAGGAACATCTGTGTCTATTGGAGAGTTATACCATATTATACCAGTTGTATACACACAATGGCGACCAACAATCGACCAGACATGCATGACGAAGAGTTTGATGAAGAGTCCGGAGAAGAGTCCAGCGAAGAGTATGGCGAAGACCTTGACGAAGACCTGCTCGACGACATTTTAAAACGCGCTCGGGAGTGCGAGGAACCAAGGCACTGGGAGGAATACAATGAACTCCGGCTACAGAGTATCGAGATGATTGCGCAGCATTTCGGGCCAGACCATGAATTAACGCTGACCTACAAGATGAACCTCGCCTACAATTATCGCGCGCAAGCAAAGTTCCCAGAGGCCGAATCCGTCGCTCGCGATGTTGTCGAACGGAGGCGTAGGACACTCGGTGATCATGCTGATACCGCCAGCGCCATGACCAGCTTATCGATTAGTATCAAGGCTCAGGGACGAGTTGAGGAAGGGCTTCGTCTAGACGAAGAGAATCTAGAAATGCTGCGTCGTGTTGAGGGAGAGGATGCACCTGACACACAGACATCCATGCAAAATCTGGGCAATAGCTATTATAATGTCGGCAGGCACGGCGAGGCTGCAGAGCTGCATCAGAAAGTTGTGGACTTTCGCACTCGGAAATTGGGAAAAACTGACCGTGAGACTATCATCGCCATGGACATGCTTGCAAGGGACTTCACGGCCGTTGGACAATGGGAGAAGGCACAGCTGCTACAGGAGGAGACGACTGGCTTGGCGAAGGACACCTTTGGCGCCGGCGATAAAACCACGATCGTCTCCATCCTTAACCTACGCCTAACCTACAGCCACTTTGGCGAATCAGCGAAGTCGCTGAAGCTGATGGAGGACGCATTGGCGGCCTTTCGACAACAGGGCCGTGATGACACGGAGGCGAGCGCGACACTCATCGACCAGCTAGCAATCGAGTATTCCAGTCAAGGCAGACACGCAGAAGCAGAGCCTCTATTTGAAAGATTTTATGAGTGGATGAAGGGGGTCTTGGGTCCCGATGATCCACGGACTGAGGAGGCGAGACAGGATTTGCAAGACAACCTGGTTGCACAGGGAAAGCTTGTTAAGACAAGCATTTTTGGCATTTAGTACGCGGAGCTTGCACTAGGCTCTCACTACGGGTCGGGGTATATTCCCTGCCGAGGCTATTTTATTCGAGGGAGGTGGTAGCGTTGGTCAAGCTACCAGCTAGGTTGAGGCGATTCCTGTAGCATGATGTCAAGGGCTAGCGAAGTGTTCAGCAAGTTGTATGCTAGATCGTATTGTATATCTACAACTATTGCTAAAATTCGACCTCAAAATACTGTGTAAGATTCGTAAATGCAACACAATCCAACCAAATATAATCGCTAATAAACGCAAGTGCCATGCCAAAAAACGTAAAGAGTGTGTATCCACCCCTAGCCCCATACACCACATAACCTCTGAAACCGATCGTCGGTATAATTGCACCCATCATCTATCCCACGAGCTACTCATCTAATACTCGCTCAACCTCAACTTCTTCCCCACCTCTCTCCGCCTCGGCATCGCTTTCTCAACAGCGGCCATGACCGTGTTCTCGAGGCTGCCTGTGCGTGCCTGCAAAGCTTGGAGAAGCATGCCTGCATCGAAGAAGCCATCTACAACCGTTAACTCATGATTCAACCCAAAAGACTGGCAATGAGGGGAAAAAAGGATAAACTCACATCCTCCCAAATCATCATCATCACTCCCAACCCGACTATCCACACTCGCCGCCTTTGCAACGCCCTCAGTCCTAATCGGCCTCCCCCTCTTCATCTTCCCCTCTCCAACACCACGATCCCTCTCCCTTGCCCGACTCGCCGCCGGACTCCCATCCCTACCCCCAGCAGCCTTCAACATCCGTCTAATCTCAATCAGGTAGCTCTCAAGCGCATCCACGAATCGCTTCGTCTGCCTATGCTTCGAGGAAGCACAAATGCTGATTCCCTCATCTTTGATAATATAGCCGATGCCAAAGCCGTCCCCGCTCGTTGGCCCAAATCCAAAGTGCCGAAGGGAGGGGTTCCCGCAGTTGGATGTCGAGAGGATGGTGCTGTTCAGCCTGTCCCAGCCGTGGTCTGCGAACAAGCTTGGCAGGGCATGGAGACGCCCTGGACTAGGTGACGGAGAACTGCTTGAGCGGATACGCTGGGGAAGACCGTCGTCGCTCTGTGCGCTTAGTGCTGGACTGGAAAGCGGATCCGGGCTGCTCGCGCCGCGGCTCGAATAGCCATCTCCGTTCGACGATGCAGCTTCGGCGCCATCCTCATCAAGACCGCGCTGCCACACGCTGAAGAGAGCATAGAGATGCCTGTCACATCCTTGGGCCTTAGCACACTCGCGTGTCTGCGCGGTGTGAGCCTGGCATGCGCGACGGAGCGCCTCGACCTTACGGACTGGCTCGAGTTCGCTCCAGAATTCCTGGACGAAAGCCATAGACTCGGGGGTGACAGAGCGGACGGCCTCTGTACGGCCGTGGAGGTAGACCTTGGTCATTGCGGGCTCATAGGTGCATTCGGAGCGGCCGTATAGACCGTAATAGGCGGCTTGGAAAGCCATCTGGACGAAAGCGTCGGGGGAGAAGCCCATGGATGTCATGAAGTTCTTGCCGTAGGCCGCGAAGTCGAGGGTTTGGAACTCGTTTTGCTGGATGAGATCGGCCAGGCGTGTTTCGGCAAAGCGCACGGCGACGCTGAGTTCGGAGGTCATTGCCCATTCGAGTTTGCGGGGGGTGGTAGAGACGGGACCAAAAGATGAGGGGTCCCGTTTGGAAGGGTCGGGAGAGGTCGAGGCCCAGAGGGAGGGTGCTTGGCCGTTGATGGTCCTCGCAAAGCGGAGAATGGTGTCGGTATAGACATCTGAGGCAAAGCGGAGAACGGTGTGGCCATCTACACCCGTGTGCTCAAAGTTGATACCCGCAGAGCCGTTGGCACAGACGATGATCTGCAGTTTATCGTACCAGCGGTTAGTGCAGGTTCCGATTTGAATGCCTTTCTCAATTTTCGACGTTCCACAAAGCATGTTACCACAGAGGTCAGGGGCGTTGGAGGGAGCGGCATAGTCGAGGCAGACGATGAACAGGGCAGAGTCTACAATGCTAAGGCAATCAGCATTGTTGGAGCCTTCGTCACGCGTAAGGACCTCTCTCAGCCCTGCCCAGACTTTGCGGTTTTCAGTACTAAGGACACCAATAGCGCTTTTAGCGGCTTCTTGAATTGGCGTTTGCTGAGCATCGTCGATGATGGTTTGGAGGTTGATGGCAATGTCCCTCTCGCTCATCACATGATCAGAGTTCTCGTCCAGAACATCAAACCAGTAGAATTGGCCATGGCAAAGAACCACAATATGCTGGGAGTCAGGGTCCTGGCCGATGTGACAACCGTGTTGAGTCGGGATTCGAGCTGTACCAAACAACCTCGAGTACTGATACATGCACAACGGTTGGCCCTTGACAGTATCCGGCGGCAGTTCTTCCCTTCGAACCGCTCTCACGAACGACAATGCCGAAACAACCAACGATGCAGCCCTAGTAACCTGGTTGTTTCGCGCAGGCGTGGGGTCATCCTCCAGTAAGAAGAATGGGTTAAGGTTGAGCACGACTGGGTTATCGTAGTTTAGATACGAATCATACCCTGACAAATTAGCCTAAATCCAGCCCAGAATATCGAGACGACTCACAAAACTGCTCGATATAACTCGTCTTTCCATTGGCATATTTCTTCAGCTTCTCGTTCAGCTCCGGTCCATCCCCCTTCAGGAACTCCTCCGCCGCCTGCAGCGTCTCGGCATGCTCTCTTGGAGGCTGTAGCGGTTTTAGCGCAGCTAGGTACTTGGTGACAGTGTTCTCGAGCTCTGGAATTGGGAGCTTGGGCAAAGAGTCCTGTGCCGCGAATGTGATACCCTGCTCAATAATTGGAGCGTGAGAAGCGAGCGGCTTGCGTTGCTCTTCGGTGTACTGCCTTGGAGCGTCTGATTTTGATCCTGCATTTGCAACAGGCTGACCCTCTGCTAGTCTCTCGTTGATTGGTTTAGGCATAGCGAAATGTCTGACACCTGGAGTTGCGATAGGCATTTTGTCAGCGTCGTGCGTTTAGGTATACAACGGAGAAACCGAGGTGGAGATATTGAGACCGCGCAGAGCAGTGCGGTAGAAATAGTGACAGTCTTGCAGACAGTATGGCGGCATTAGATCAATGTAGGGAAGGCAGACATGTGTAGGTGTGCTCCTCTTGGGAGTGAATGTTTTGGATGAGGGAGTAAAGATCGGGATAATATGATTATATGAAGCTCCAGCTCGGTAATGACCCGACGGCTTATCGCATATCACATTAGCTCCGATGGGGCACTCCCATGACTCCATGGCAGATCTCCATAGCGTAGACGTATGCGAGGAAACTTCCATGGTATCCGTTCCGCAACACCGAGACGCGGTAAGAGACCCACCCGGGGGGCGGGTATGCAGCGGAGACAAGCAATCGGGTGGCCGCCATATCAGGGTTTTGCCGAAACATATGGGTAAAAGTGAGAGTAGAGCACAAAGCACATACCTAGAAGCTTACGCCAACGCCTGAGTGGTGGTAATAGCTGGGATATCCGTAACCCAAACTGGTGGGTGGGTGTCTGTCGATTGGTGGCACCTGGAATGGCCAGATCTGACGGGTGTTTCAGCACCTTCTAGGCCTTCACAAGTTACTCAGAGGATTCGACAGCGGGCTGGAATAGGAAGGGACATACCTGGTACTCTGGGATATCACAGGCCTCTTCGACCAACGAAGCTACCAACTAACCACTCGCAGGATGTGATACGCCTCCTCCTCACCCAACAACTACCGGTTCAGCAGCCGTTGCGTCGGCCAGCACTCAAGACTAAATTGCCTCACACAGGCAGCACTTTCCCTTTCCTGCCAGAGTACTCGTGCTGTAGTACGGATACTTCGTAACTCTCTGCGTCCTGGCACGTCCTGGCACACTGACCCACTCCGGACCAGAGGAAGCAGGGTGACTCGCCTAGTGCACTGGGGCGTTTGGGACGCAACGGTGGTCCTATCGGAGCGTCGATTTCGACGACAGAGGAGTTAAGGCGCAGGTTAGTCTGATGGGAGATCGCTGGATGGTATGTGCAGCGTAAATGCAACTGCAAGGTATGCGGGGATGAGACAATATAAATAATATATCACATGTGATGACGATGGTAGCGGATAGGTAGTAGGAAGAGAAGGCAGAGAGACGTTGCACTTGGACGAGATTTTCCGCAAGTTGTGTCTGTCTGTTGACGTGCAGGAACGGCACGTGGTTAGGGTAGAGATGTGCGATGTTATGCAATATGTGGCCTGTGACGATTTATCCCAGAGAGAACGAGGAAGATCATGACTTTTCTCTCCATACAGTGCCCGAGGACGGCTATAGAAGGGTATGGGGATGGGGGCAAAGTGGATCGCGTGGGCAATTTAGCGAGATCTCGGGGAGGGTACATTGGGGTAAAGCCAAAATCGACTACAAAGTCTTGTACCATCCCAGGTATAGAGTGCTCGGATTCATATATTGGGTTATATGATAGTTATATAGTAGTGATATAGGAGAGAGATATAATTGTCAAAGTGAAGCTATAGCTTTACATGGTCAGACACAGCCTCAAACACTACAACAACGGCACTCCTCGAGTACCCCAACTTACCTACCTACAGCGCTACCCCAGCGCCGTGCCTGTAATACTGATCTCGCCACGGCAATGCTACTGCTACAAGTCCATTATTCCGTGGCGCTGACTTGTAACTTGGCAGCTCGGCCAACGTTCTGTGGTAAGCCGGTGCGGCGGATACGGTCGAGCGGAAACATAACTCTCCACCTCTCTCTAGTCTCCACCTCCACCTCCAACTCCACGGCCAACATCCAACGTCTTATTAGTCAGCCCGTGATAACACCGTCGTCAACCCTCAAGGCTACAATACTACATTATGAAGATTACAACGCAGTCTCGTGATTTGTATAGATATTCCCATTCTGTGTGGCAACGCCGCCAAGAACAAGGCGTTGCAGACTCGCACCATGCGAGGCTGGTGAAAAAAGACCTGCTCTTGGCCTACAAGCCACAAAAGCTTGAAAGTAATACGTGGTTTTCATTCTATCTGATGGCTATATGGGCGAGTAGCCCTATGAAGAATCTATTTACTCTCAAAGCGAGTTTAAGAGTTGACAAAACTGAGAACCGACGATCTGGGGCATAGACAAGCCACACCCTGTTTCAGCCACACCCGTCACAAATTCACCAGCCACACGCTAACCAGCAGCTCCAGCCACATCAACCTCACGACCTCAAATTCCCAATCCGCGCATCCCCATC
>JPJW01001241.1:0-33345 GCA_000750755.1 Pseudogymnoascus sp. VKM F-4513 (FW-928)
GAAGCAGCGGCTGCACGAGATGGCTCCGCGACGGCGGCAGCGCCGACACAACAACAACCGGCATCTCAACCCTCTGCACGCTCTCCACACCCGTAAACGCCTCGCTCCCCTGCCACAATCCCGCCGCGCCCGGCGCGCTCTCCCCAGCGCGGAACCCAACCGTGTAGATCGTCCCCACGTTCAGAGAGCGCAGCGCAAACACCGCTGTCGACGCATCGTCCGCCGAGGACGCGACAACGATAGCTGCACGCCCGCGATACGCAGCTGGTGCGAAATCCCGCGTCAGCGTCGCGCGGATGCCTTTCCACATCGCGTTGTCGCCGATGAGTTGCGAGCCCGCGGCCGTGGCATGCGCGGTGATGGTGTCGATTGCGCCGATGGCGCGGGCGGCGTCGGAGAGCTGTGGGATGTAGGCCTGTGATGCTGCGATGGGGGGGTTGAGGTAGGCGCCGCCGAAGTCGGGTTGTGAGCAGAAGGACTCGACGTTGCCCTTTGGCCCGCGGTCGACGGCGGAGAGACGGTGCGTGAGGCCCAGCTCGTTGAAGCATTTCTCGAAGAAGGCGGTTTGGGCGCTGGGCCGAGAGGTGATGGCGAAGATTGTCTTGCGGGGGAGCTGGGACATGGTGGCTAGGGCGCCGTTGATCTCGGCGGCGGACATTTGGCCGGGGGCCGCGACGATGGGGAGGAGGGGGTGCGTGATGGGTGAGAAGACGGTGTTGAAGGCGCGGGAGATCTGGCCGAGGCGGCCCATGTTGACGGCGGAGAGGGCGGGGCCAGAGGGGTTGTTGGCGCGGATCTGAGAGCGGAAGTACTCGAGCTCGTAGTTCTCGGAGACGTCGTTGATGACGGTGATCATCTTGACAATGTCGCCGTAGCGCTTGCTGTCGCGGAAGATCTCTTGTGCGCGCTCCGATGGCCAGCGGAAGGCCCCAGAGAAGTCGTGGAAGGCGCTTATGATCCTGCTGTTGCCGCGCTTCTCGTACAGGCTCCGTCGGATTTCCTCCGGGAGCCAGATCTCGACGTCGATGTACTCGACGCCCCACTGCACGGCGCGGTAGAGGTACTCATAAAACAGTTGCGGGTTGTCCATGGGGAACTTGCCGTTCTCCTTTGTGCACCTCGTCGTGAATATTATGGGCAGCTCCGTACGCTGTCTCAGTAGCATGACCTGCTCTCCCACATAGCTGATGCTCGGCACCGAGCTGAACGTTCCATCAGGTAAGGGCTCCTTCAATAGATCTACACGCAGCTCCACGGCGTCCGATCCCACCGTCAGGATGTCGAGATTCGGCAGCGCCGTCCGCACGTCTGGGAACGTCGTCGAGATAAAATATGTTCTAGGTTTCGTGATGAGCGCCTCATGGTGGTTGATCTGCCCAAGCGTAAAGGAGATGAAGCGCGACAAGTCTCTCCTGAAGAACGGCTTCTCTGCATACAGGAACTCGTAGTCGCATTCCCGCGACAACTCCGCATCCGGGGGCATCCCCAGATTCACGCAGTGCGCATGTATGGTCACAATCCTGCCCCTATCCCTCTCATGTATGTCCACCTTTGCATCATCAGCCCGCAGTCCGATCACCGTCCCTTGTCCCGCGTCCGCGACGGACCTGAAGCTGGTAGCGAGCCTGAACGGCTTCCCGAGGACGTCGGCGAAGACGGACACGATGCCTTCCTGTCCCTGGCCATGCACGATTATCACGGTCCTCGAGTCGCCGCCTCCCGCCTTGTCTCCGTTGGCTACTCCATTTGCGCTGGCGGGAGGCACTGGTGTCGGTAGCACGACTGCCTGGAGCGGCTTCGTCGCCATGGGAATGGGTTGGAGATTCGTAGTCGTCCCCAATACGCTGGCCATGTATTAGCAGCGGGAGGTGACACGCCGTCAGAAGGATGTCGAGAGGTTATTTTGGGATTCGTGCGGCAAAATCGAGCATTGCAATCGCCGCTTCAAGTTCCTCCTGGGACTTTAGCCGGGTGCAGTCCGGGGCCAATGGACTGATGGAAGGTAGCGGTTTTTAGGGTTTGTAGTGTACAGTTGCGGACAGCACCGAGGGATGTTTGGGGGAGGAATTATCCGCTGCGAACTCTAGATAGTTGAAGATGCGCAATGTCCTGCCGCATGATCTAGACGGAGATACAGGCTGGTGGCTTCGAGGGACTAGCTGCGCGTGCGTGCTCGTAATCACGGCTTATCTCAATGATCGCAGGACAAGACAGGGAAGGAGAAGAGGAATTTTGCCGGACGCCTTGCAAGACTCGGAGTAGTTGGTGGAAGACTGTCCATCTGAGGAGCGATTCCCGAGCTGCCCTTATCCAAAGTATCGGCAAATAGACAAGTTTGGTCTAAAGAACAGCGAGTGAGGAGAGGACGGAAAGTCGCACGGTGAAAAGTCCGGGGATCTGGGAGGGGGGAGGAGACTATGGGGTTGCGGCTAGTAGCTGTCGCTTTATCAATATTCCTCCAATCAGAGCAGCGGCAATTGCATATACCAAGGTGGAAGGAATGAGATTCCGTGGAGATATAGATAGGGAAAAGTATCAAAGGTGGGAGGGGAAGGGGGGTTTTAAAGGGCCAAGATAGGGGGAATATAGAGAAATGTTATGAGAATTATGAGAATGATAAAAAAGATAAGGAGGATATAGATGGATTTACAGTAGGAGGAGATGCGACTATTTGGATGTATGGTAGGTACAGTGTACATTGTAGGATCTGGCGAGTCTAGCGAGTACTCGAGTATGTTGAGCGGCAGGCGGGTAAAGGGCCGCAAGGCGCGGATAATTAGTACTATCACGTGATATGGGGTATGTACTGTGTACTCCAATTCCACCAGGGACTAGTTCGCAGACGGATGTGGAGGCGAGGTGCTGCAGAACACGTGCGCGACAGAAAGGGGAGTGGGGGGTTTTCGTGGGTTTCGTGGGGGTACCTCGGGGGTTCCGGAAAATTAATATCACGTGACTGGTAAATTAGTGGAGTCAAGGCGAATAGGATAAATTGCACTATCACGTGCATGTTGTCGTCTTCGACATGCAGATGTAATGGATTACAAGGCGGACAAATGGCTTCTAGAAGCGGATGAATGGGACTTGATCGCGATAATCTATGAGGTGATTAGGATTCTATAGATGATAATTGGTGGTTTTTGTGATCTCCTGCGATTTCTGGATAAATGCAAATTTCACGTGATTCGTCGCTATCTTTGAGGTTGAACGAAGAGATATGCACGAGTACTCCCGACGGACAAATATCACTGCCCTGCCAAGCTTTGAAACAGGATAATTGAGAATGTCTTAGGTAACCGACGGACAATTCTCTTTATCCTGCGCTCTGGCATTCTTGTGTTTAAACACCTGCCGTTTGCACATTCAGCCATTTTACATTCTCCAGTTTGGCTGCAAACAAAACCCGTCGAGTCTATAGCATCACGTGACTCGTGCCGAGTCAAGTGCCGCCAATCCTCGCCGGACTCGTCGGCGCAGGGCGGTGGGGTGGTGGCCACAATGCCGCCGAGACACACTGAGAAACTCCGTGGACTATGGGTCTTCTATGGGGATATATGGGGTTCCTGTGCCAATCCCCATCTCCTTCTCCAACGGCTTCTCCAACTCAGCTCGCCGAACCTCCGAAAAGTCGAGTTCCAGAACTGTCCGCCTCCATTGTCCCGCCTCCATCATCCCCAACATCCCCAACAATCTCCAACTTCTCCTCCATCCCCCATCCCCCATCTTCAGTCACCCCGCGCATCCCCAGGTCCAACCAACTCTGGCACAGCCTCAAGCCGTCATGGTGTTTTCAGCCTCTGCCGCTTCTGACGCCCACTGACGTCGTATCTCCAATAGATCTGGTTCTGTGGAAGTTTCTGTAGGCGCAAATGCACCCCGTGCCACCTTGGCCCTTCCGCCACCGACGCTGCACAAAAGCAGGTTCAGCTGACTAAGCAGGTTGCCGACCCAATGGGTTGCCGCGTCGTGCGCCCACGCCGAGCCGAGCACTGGTCTGGGTCTCTCATGATGTCATACCCAATGAGTTCTCACTTTTTCAGATATCCCCCACTCGAATCCGCTCCATCCGCCATTTGCCATCCCCATTTAAAAAACGAAAATCTGTCTCGTCCCACTCTCCCATGGACCTTTTATACTCCCCTCTTAGACGTTAGATTCTCCTTTTCAAACAATTTTTATTCAATTTTATAGTAACGGAAAAATTGTCGACAACCCAACACAATGGGCCTCCTCGACAAAGT
The DNA here is from genome assembly GCA_000750755.1 of Pseudogymnoascus sp. VKM F-4513 (FW-928). Lineage (NCBI taxonomy): Eukaryota > Fungi > Ascomycota > Leotiomycetes > Thelebolales > Thelebolaceae > Pseudogymnoascus > Pseudogymnoascus sp. VKM F-4513 (FW-928). The sequence goes on from JPJW01001241.1 coordinate 4,242, forward strand.
GAAAAACCGTAAGGCGTCGGGCAATGGGCTCGACAGCTCAGGGAGGACGTCGTCCGACCCGGGCATCAAAGAGCAGGAAGGCGGGATCGCCAACATCAATTTCGATCAAAACACAGACGACGCCGAGACCATTATGAACAACCCAGATCTCGACGATGGAAAGGTACCACGCGTAACCTTCAGGACCTTTATCATGGCCATCATCGCTGCCATGGGAGGTTTCATTTTCGGTTACGACACAGGACAAATCTCCGGTTTCCTGGAGATGAAAGTCTTCTTGGAACGCTTTGGAGAGCAGAAGGAGAATGGGGAGTTCTTCTTCTCAAATGTACGATCGGGTCTCATCGTCGCTCTTCTCAGTATCGGAACTGCCATTGGTGCCTTGCTTGCAGCGCCACTTGCAGATAGAATTGGACGCCGAGGTTCGATTCCCTGGTGGTGTCTCATCTTCGTGATCGGTGTCACTATTCAGATTGCCGTCGCCGAAAGACAATGGGTTGGTGTAGCGATGGGCAGATGGGTCGCTGGTCTTGGTGTCGGATCGCTCTCCGTCCTCGTCCCACTATACATGTCGGAGTCGACTCCCAAGCAGGTTCGTGGAGCCGTCGTGTGTTCATACCAATTGTTCATCACCATCGGTATCTTTACATCCAACTGTATCAATTTCGGCACCGAGTCTCGCATGGATACCGGATCCTACCGAATTCCGATGGCCATTGGCTACCTCTGGGCGCTCGTCCTCTGCATCGGTATGCTTATGTTGCCCGAGTCTCCTCGTTATGATATCCGCAAGGGTCAGAACAAGCGCGCATTCAACACAATGCAGAAGTTCTACGGCGTTCCCATCAACCATCGCGCCATCGCCCTCGAGACTGCTGAGATCAACGCCAACATCCGCGCGTCCCAAGGATCGCACGCCTGGTACGAGGTCTTTACTGGCCCTCGTATGGGATACCGTACTACCCTCGCCATGGCCCTGCAAATGTTCCAGCAACTTACTGGCGCCAACTACTTCTTCTACTACGGCACCACGATTTTCGCTGGTGTCGGACTTGAGAACTCTTTCATCACTGCCATGATCCTCGGTGGCGTCAACGTCGGCGCTACCTTCTTCGGTCTCTACTTTGTCGAGCACTTTGGACGCCGCAAGTGTCTCATCACCGGTGGCCTGTGGATGTTCATGTGCTTCATTATCTTCGCCTCTATCGGTCACTTCAAGTTCCAACCGGCTATGGAGGACAGCGACCAAGCCAAGACCTACGGCACTGTCCTAATCGTCTTCGCGTGCCTGTTCATCTGCGGTTTCGCGTCGACCTGGGGTCCTATGATCTGGGCCGTCAACTCTGAGATGTTCCCATACCGCTACCGTGCGAATGCGATGGCTCTCGCCACCGCCTCCAACTGGATCTGGAACTTCCTCCTCGGTTTCTTCTCCCCATTCATCACGGGCTCGATCGACTTCAGCTACGGCTACGTGTTCGCCGGATGCAACCTGGTCGGTGTTGCGATCGTGTACTTCTTCCTCATCGAGTCCGCGGACCGCACCATCGAGGAGGTCGACACCATGTACCTCATCCACGTGCCGCCGCTCAAGTCCAGCAAGTGGACGAGCGAGATGATCGAGCGCGAGCTCGCAGGTAGCGATAACATGCACCTTGCGCGCGGCGGACGCAAGGTCGAGAAGCGCAACCGTGATGAGGAAGCGAATGCGCAGCAGGTGGAGGGCAACGGCAACGGCAACGGCGTCCTGCAGAACAAGGTTGGCGGCGATGATTCGCTACCACAACACCCTCTGCCAGCCAATGAACTCCCAGCGCACCTTCAGCAATAGATGCGATACGTGTCATGCGGAGAGGGCTTGTACAAAGATGGATAGACTTAACTCGCACTAGCCATGCGATGCGTGGCCGTCGCTTTAAACGGCTAACGGTTGTGCCACATGTACTATGGTTTGAAGCATCATTGTTGTAACCTTTACTGGGATTGGGCTGCATAGTTTTGTTTGATATCCTGGGCTGGAGTTTTTTGGGTACAGGACATATTTAGTTTTCCTTTAGATCTAGAATATTATTATTCGCCATTATTTGCGCGTTCCTAATTTTGTGCCTGATGTCTATTTAGTGCACCTTACGGAGTTGTGAAGGGATCTGGGGTCTGGGGTCTGGGGTTCTGGGGTAACGGCGCAAGGGACTCTGAAGTTTCTGGGGATGATGATGCCATTGTGACGAAGATATCGAAAGGTTGGCGGTTTGACTTCTTGGTTCGCGACGGACCATGGTTACTACAGGTGCTAATAGAACCAAGGGTGTAGTGAGGATTCAGGTTGATAGGAACAGGTTTGAACTGCTGGAGAGAGCCGTATCGAGCACTAGTATACTCGTATCTCGTAATTATCTCCATTATAGAGTCTCCTTATACGTCGTCGTGTCTACTCCGCCCATCGCGACAACCCCGTATCCCCCTGAGAAGTATATTTTCTCCTCCACTGCCAGCTAGAGTGAGGGCGGGGTTGAGTAGATGAAGGAGACGGTCGTTGTGAGGCTGGTGACTTGGCTTGGTAGCGAGGTAATAAGGTTCGACGTTTTGGGGGCCATTCGACGTTTGGGGGCCAGAAGTAGTCGTGATATTGGGGTCTAAACTGGGTGGTTCTGTTGCCATGTTAGATGAATGATCCGTTCTGTTGGAATTGGGTGTGGATTAGTTTGGGATCCTGCTGATATTAATTAATATGGGGAAAGTCTTAATTGGTATTTCTCGAGTATCAAACTTCTTCGGTATTTGTAGACTGCTCCTGGTCATTCCCATGCAGCCCGCAGACAGTGCAACCCTGGCTGTGTTACCATGAAGATTCCAAACTGTCCTGCGCGTCCAGCGTGTCCTGCGCGTCCTGCATTTGAAGTAGTCGCTGAAGATTCGGCTCAGGGGGCGATAACGCCATACCTATTCCAGTGCTTCTTGCCCGAGGGAGCTAGGTTGCACACACCGCTTAATATCACGGGGGTTATAAGCTCCAGGATCATAGGTTGTACAATCTAACATCCCGCTCCTCCCCGCCCCAAATGGGAACGTGGGCCCACGCCGTTTTTTGCACAGGCTTGGCCAGGTGTATCCTCGGCCATGGACGTGGGTGGGTGAGTGGATCGGGCCGCCGCCGCCACTATGGATCGCGTTTCTGCCCCTCGTCTTTGCGTCCTTCTTTATCTCGCACTGCCCTCATCCCATCACGCCGGTAACTGTAGTTATAGCAGTGAGCTATGGACTCACTCTTTGGCGGATCTGTTCCTTCAGCTCTGGCTGCGACGCTCGTGGCCTGGCTCGTGTACGTTATCACACAAGCTGCTTATCGCCTGTATTTCAGTCCCATAGCCAAGTTTCCAGGGCCCAAACTGGCAGCAGTGAGCTTCTGGTAATAAAACAATAAGACTATCTCCACGGATTACGCTAATAAATGACAGGTATGAATTCTATTACGATGTAGTGCTGGGTGGACAGTATACGTTTGAGATTGGTCGGATGCACGAGGAATACGGCCCTATTGTCCGCATCAACCCTTATGAGTTGCACGTTTCGTCGCCCGATTTCTATGAAAAGCTATACTCGGGACCTGGGAAGCGTCGCCATCGGTGGAGTTGGTTTACGGCTCAGTTCAACTTGCCTGAAGCCATGTTCGGGACTAACGATCACGATTCCCACCGTATCCGGAGAGCAGCTGTCAATCCGTTCTTCTCCAAAGGCGCGGTCAGAAAGCTGCAGCCTATCATTGACGAGAGAATTGATGCGCTTCTGAACCGCTTTCGAGAGTTTCAAATTTCCAGCCAGCCTATAACTCTGGACTTCGCATTCTCTGCATACACTAATGGTATGTGTACCGTTTGCCGCCTCCGACTCCGCTAACAGGTATCACAGATATCGCTCAAGAATATGCCTTTGCACGATCTGACCATCGAGTTGATGAGCATGACTTTGAGCCCAAGTTTCACAAAGCGTTTGTTGCCGGTAGCTCCGGCGGTGCTCTCATCAAGCAGTATCCCTGGGTCTTGCCTCTCATGCAGTCGATGCCTGAGGTATTCATGACCTGGTTGCAGCCCGATATGGCTTCATATTTTGCTTTTCAAAAGGTCGGTTGCTCTGTTTTATCTAACGTTATCGATCGATAAGGATTCACACTAACCCTGTAATATAGATGGTTAGAGGGCAGATTAGGGACATGAAAGCTGGAATAGCTAAAGACGAAAGTTTCGATCACCGAACAATTTTCTACGAGATTATTAACAGCGACCTCCCTCCTAAAGAGAAGTCAGATGCTCGACTCGCGCAAGATGGCCAGACAGTTATCATTGCTGGCACACTCACTACAGCTTGGGCGCTCTGTATTGGCGTCTTCTATCTTCTTTCTCAGCCTGAGACGCTGAAAAAGCTTAAGGAGGAACTGCGGACTGTGTTGAAAGGTCCTTCTTCATCTGTTACTTTAGCTACCCTGGAACAGCTTCCATATTTGACAGGATGCGTCCAGGAGGCCATACGACTGAGCTATGGCGTATGCGGTCGCCTCCAACGCATTGCACCCGACGAGACATTAGCCTTTAACGACGGCAAGAAAGATTGGTACATACCTCCCGGAACGCCTGTCAGCATGACAAGCCTTCTCATTCACCATGACGAGTCAATATTTCCCGACTCGAAGAAGTTTTTGCCTGAGCGCTGGGTTGGCCACCCAGAGTTATCTAGATATCTTGTCTCCTTTTCAAAGGGCACGAGGACATGTATTGGCATCAACTTGGCATACGCAGAGCTTTATATTGGTTTGGCCAAAATATTCAGGGCTTATGGGAGCGAGGACGTAAGGTTCGAGGATGATGTGGGGCACTTGGAACTATTTGAGACGACTCTGTACGACGTGGTACTCACCAAGGACCTCCTCATTCCTATAGGGCCAGATGATTCCAAGGGGGTCAGGATACAAGTGAAGAAGTAAAGTGATACAAATATGTTAAACGTCGTACATGGCGGCAGGACCAAAGCCAGATAACTGAAATCTATTTAATTCGAAATGCATCACGACACGCGATTGAACTCTAGTGTGATAAGCAACCCTATAATACTAAACCGTCTCCAAGGATATCTTGGAAAAGTCCGCTGGATCCAAGACGGGCTCCATCTTGCCAAATGAGTAGACTCCAAACATAACGCCAGTAAAGGCACCTCCAATAGGCGGTGACCTGGTCAACAGCTTGCTTTGAACTGGCGCCAGCGATTTGGAACCATCCTTCCCTTCTTCATTGTAACTCAGCGTGTATTCAAGACCGTCTCCTTGGATAGCCAAGGTAACTTGTCCTTCTGGACCGAGAGGATACGTAGATTCCTGTGACACATTAAACAATTGCTATTACGGACAAGGGAACAACTTACAGTGAATACGCCAAAGCTGTCTGTCGGAGACCTCAGCAGTAAAACCCTTTTCCCAGCACCCGGTCCTTCGGATGCAATGGTTACTCCGATGCTGGCATACGAAAACAAGCTATACCACACTACAATGCCTGCTTCATACCCGACTTTGCTTGGTTTGAAGTCGAGCACGGCTTGGAAACGCTGCTGGAAAGTGGTTTGTTTCCGGAGAAGCAATGTTGGAGCTTCGGCGCTGGAAAGAGGATAGCAACTACCGTATACACGGAGGTGGCCTGACCTTTCCGACAGAGACCACTCCTGCTTCAACGGTGTATCTGGAATGGGGTGTCAGAAAAGGAAACTGAACGTTCTATACAGTTTTGAAACTTACGTTTTTGGTACCAGCCCAGCTCCAGAGTTGGCTTGTCGAGATCTGCGTTCCATACTTGTAGGGGAGCAAGCTGCCCTGTGTGCCTCCCTTCTGTTGCAATGGTGATGTTCTTACCACCGTTGAATATAGGCCAGTCATTCTCCCACACAACCTTAACCAAAAATGTTTCGCGTCCTACAGCCCATAGTTTTAGCATATACCCGCAACTCACGATTGCTCGTCCGCTTACCTAGTGGGGAATCGAGCCATTTACTGTCACACAGACGTGGTCTAACCCCAAGGAACACAGCCCACCAATCTCCCTTAGCATCTTCAAACACATCTGCGTGCCCGGTACTCTGCACCTCCTCTTCGGTTCCGTTATACCACAAGGGATTCACTGGCCCAAGCTCCCATGGCCCCAGGGGTCCAGCCTCGCTCCTCAACACCCACTCTTGATGGCCAGCCTCGGTTCCTCCTTCGGCTGTGAAAAGGTAGTAATACTTGCCGCGTTTGATAATGTGCGATCCCTCAGCAATACCGTGCGGGCTGGCCCTGATTACCTTCGGTGCCGTCAAGCTACGGCCTGTCGCAAGGTTTATTTCGGAGACATGGATTGCGAAGTCCTTCAGTTTACTGCCCACGGGTCTGTTGGCAATGCGGACGGTCGTGGAGAGATACACCTTATCATCATCATCCCAGAACAGCTATAAAAATCAGCCTCATAGGAGGGAAAGTAGGGGTAGAAACTTACATCTTGATCAAAACCTGGGTTGTCGAAATACACGGGGTCGGACCACGACTTGTCGTCCCAGATGTTATCAGTAGATATATAGAATCCTCTCGGGAAGATTCGCTCCTAAGTCATAATGTCGTTAGAATTGCAGCGGGTTTGTGAATACGAGAAGAGACTCACATCATCCTTTGGCCTGTATCGGTCCCATTTGCAGGTCGTCAGGTAAACTCTCCCTTTGTGGTACCTTATAGTCGGCGCCCAGATTCCCCCAGATGGCTCAACGGTCCTTAAATTCAGTTGACTGCTCCTGGTCAGACCATGTCCAATTAATGTCCAGTTTAGCAAGTCTTTGCTGTGGTAGATTGGCAGCCCTGGGAAATATTCAAAGGTGGAGGTGACCAGGAAATAATCATCCTCAATCCGGATGACCGAGGGGTCGGGATTGAAGCCAGAGATGACCGGGTTATTGAAAGTTATTGCCGCCATAGCTCTACTTCTTTTATTAACTATCGGTTTGGGTAGTTAATTGCTCGTTTTCAAAACATGCGAAATGAAGCAAGTCCGTATAATTGTCAGTTAAATATAAGATAAGTCTTATCATTTTTCACTCTACGTTATATCTCACCTGTCAAAATAGCGTATCTTACGTAACTCCACTCATACAGGCGCTTTAATAATTCTCCGTTAGTTGGAGAAAGACATTAAAGTGACGATTATGAATCCGCTGTGACCTTGGGGTGTGCGGGACAATGCGGGGCGACGCGGGGTTGCCAAGTGAAGGTATTTTGCATTTAGCCGGAAGTGTTAGTGTCGCTCAGGCTCACAACTTTACCTCAACGACGACTTTCAAATTGAAAGCAGGATTGATTAATTCTCATGTTTATTATCTTTTGTGTGCCCGAAGTTTAGATTCCGCTATGTATTACAAATGCCATCCATATGACAACTAAATATACAACCAACCAGTCGTCGCCGTATATGACCCCAAACTTCAATGCCATAATACGCCATCGTCGCAGGCAAACCGGAGCCACGATCCTTGCAAATCTTGATCCCCAAAGTTTTGCATATTGAAGTCCATCCCAAAACCAAGAGGGTATTCGAAATCCTCTAGAGCACTGATAGAACTAGTTTCTACAGGCATTGAAGCATTGGCCCCTGTGACTCTTGCGCTCATCAAGTCATGACAGAGCAGCGCGTTTTTCGTCGCAGCTTCTAGGACCACTGGTTCTGGATCGATACCTTTCTCCCTGGCATCTAATACTGACAGAGTGATAGTAAGGAACAAACGTACCATGACGTTGTTCTCTTCCATGGTGACACGATCAACAGCGAGATCCAGTAAAGTCCCCAAGCACTGTTTGAGGTTTTCTCTGCTGTCCCTTGTTTCCTGTGTGAACGCCGGTCCTTCTTCCTTTAGCTGTGTGTTAAGGTCATGGAATATTATCGTGCCCGTGTATATAATTATACTCTTAAAGCCGCCGCCGACAACCTTGAACTGTGCATAATCATCCCGAAACATACTATCGACAGATTGGTTTGCCACGGCAGATTCCGATGAGGGGTAGTTAACTATAGTAATAGCGGATTCGAGGCAGATTTTCCTAGAGTAGTAGAAGCGTGGATCTTTCATCCCCTTGGAGGCGAAAGGGCGATGGAGAAGTAGCAACGCGAGACGTAAAGGAAGATCTATCATGTTGATGTTGAGCTGGGAGATCCTGTCTTGTGGTTCTCGCGTTTGATTAACTCTGAAGACAAAAGCCTTATTGTCTCTCAATGCTTTTGTTAACTTAGCCCCGATTCGAAGAATATCATCGTATGAAGGCTCGTTGCGGATGCTATTCGAGCAGCGAATGAATTCTATTCGCGGCCCAACAGCTTCAAGCAGCATAATCTGCAACGATGTTTGTGTAAATGTACTGCTTGGTTTGGGGATGACAGGATTATCTGTGGTCTCGCTAATGTCGATATCGTCAATATTGGCTGGTGGTGCAGTATCCCATTCCTCCTCGGACTACTAAATGTTAGTTACTATTATGCATCTAAAAGCTTCGTAAACTTACAATCAAGAAAGGCATTCCAGAGCCCATTGAAGTCTGAATATTCAGCTCGATAATCGTAGCCCATAGTCTTCGCCGCATTTCCCCCTGTAGTATTCCCATTTTTGGCAAACATGTCGGGTCGCGATGGAAACCCATTTGCATGGCTGTCCGTAAGACTGTGCCGGCCGATATCCAGACAAGATCACCAGATATCGAACAGTATTGACGTGCTATAACCAATAAACATTGAATCTGGATCGTTGAGACATGAAGTTTTGCTTTCTCAAATGGAGTAGATAGCCAGGCCTGCGCGGCAAAGATCCATTTCTTTGACTCTATTCGGTAATGTGCAGAGTCAGGGCCTTGATAAAAGCATGCTCCAATTGACATAACCAGCAAAAGTTTGACAATGAATACGGGATTCGCTGCATCGGGCTGATCCCAATATTGCTGGCATTCTTTCAGAAACGATGGAATGTGAAGGATTCGGTATATAGATTCAGAGGTTCTGATGTATGCATTTACCAGCTGGTCCGATATTACCTTATCGGGGACAGCGTCTCTGAAGCTAGGATTCTGAAGTGGAAATACAGTTAGCATATATTCAGTCCCCAGAGGCGTATGAGTAGCACTTGAAGGAGTAAAGAATAAATGGGGGCTACAACTTACTGCGAGCCATTGGGAGTACGGAATCGCCTTAACAGTTTTGGCGAGCGCCTTGCATTTTCCCATAACTTCCTTAATATGACTGACTTGCTCCGAAGAAGCATTGGAACTCTCCGGGGTACTAGACTTGGCAAATAGATAGGCAACATCGTCGAACTAGAAAGATCAGCTTATCTGCTAGACTGGGGAAAAAATTATAACATACAGCGCCATGTGAGTACATCCAGTGACTGCCCCCCAAAAGTCGTGTTTTTGATACGGTGCCACTAAACTTTTTGGGCGTTGCGGTAGGAATTGGAGATGGTGGATTGGCACTCTCTGGTTTGGTGATGGCAAGCTGTGCTTCCAGATTACGGATCCGCTCAAGCAAGACTTTGCTGTGGGGTGTTTCCTCCCGACGGGATTCAACGGGTTCCAAGATCGGCGAGCTATATGAGCTGGCATGGGTGGCATTAGAAAGACGGTTTGAGATGGGTGACAAGCCGACAGAGGATCCGTGCGTGTCTAAGCTGCTTGGGGTAGTCCGTATTCGGTTTGGAATTCCTGTTGATGGTTTACCAGAGAAGGAAGCCGACGAGGTCATGTCCCGTGTGCGACGCGACACGCCACCTGGATGAACTGGATCATAGGCACAAGAAGTGGTTTTCGCCTGCAAACATTGGCCACAAGGTTGATTGCGGTCGCATTTGACCTTCCGCCGTCGGCATTGCTCACATGAAAGAGCAGGCCTTCTCCGTCTTTTCACGGATGCTGCGGGACTTAGAGGTTCGGACATGGCGGGGTTAAGGATCTCTGCCTCATATTAGATGAAATCAGGGAATCAATCAACGCATAGCCTTCGAATGAGAAATGTACAACCTACACTATTACTGCTAGTGAAATCAAAGCTTTAACGACCGATCGTGCGACGAGGACGAATTTCCCGATGATGGGGAATCGCCGGTGTTTAAAGGAGTCCCCGTCGGTCTTTTGATGGTTCGAGGTCGTGTGGCTAACTCCGAGACATCTGACGAATTTGCCGTGTGCTTATCTCCGCCCCCTGTGTTCTTTCTCATGGCCCAACTTCATAATTTTAGCAGAATCACCCAACTAATATGTCGCACCTCAAGGATATATGTCTTTCGGTAAGTATTTATATATTTGTGTGGCCACTTGATTTACCCATTGGTTAGAACATATGGGTCACCTAATGACGCTTACGCAGTGATATCCCCATTTTCGCTCCGGGCATAACGGCAAATTCTAAAATTTGTCGGACTGTTTAATATATATTCAGTCATGGAAGAGCCCTTATATCTTACTGTCTCACAAAATCCAATAAAATAGCAATCCGTTGCATTATATTGAAAAGTACGACACTGTCCCTGTGTTACAGCAGCTATCATTTAGGCGTGTTGCACTTCATATCAAAACGCCCCCATCCACATTTTTGTAAAATTATATTTACTCTTTGTTTTTGTTACCACCTGAGCGTCCATAATATCAAACAAGTCATGGCACCAATGAAGATTCTCATCAGCGGTGCAGGTATAGGTGGAAATGCAGTAGCATATTGGCTCTCAAAGCTCGGCCACGACATCACGGTCGTAGAGCGATTCCCTGACCTACGAACCACTGGACTCCAGATAGATCTCCGTGGCTACGGGATCGAGGTCTTGAAACGCATGGGTCTCGATGAGTCTTTCCATGCCAAGGCTGCTCCAGAGCAAGGCATGCAGATAGTCGACAAGTCGGGAAGGCGGCGCGGCTACTTCCCGGCGAACACATCTGGAAAAGGGTCACAGAATTTCACTAGCGAGTATGAGATTATGAGGGGCGATCTCTGTCGTATTATGCACGATGTCACCAAGAACCAAGTCGAGTATATCTTCGGAACATCGATTGAAAATTTCGAGGAGAAGGATGGCGGCATTAATGTCAAGTTTTCTGATGGCAAGACCGGCAGATATGATCTGTTGATTGGTGCCGATGGCGTGGGATCCAGAACGCGCAAGATGATGCTTGGGCCAGGCGCCGAGGATGCGTTTGTTCCAATTAGTGATGGCGAATACATCGCATATTTCACTGTCCCTCGGCCAATGCGTGAAGGAGAAGAGTACATGGCTACTTTCTTTTTTGCGACCAAAAACCGCTGGGTGCTGACTCGAAGGAGTAATCCAAAGGAGATGCAGTTGTACTTCGCCTGCAAGCTTAACGCGGGACGAATCAGGACCGCTCGCAAGGAGGGTCTGAAGGAGGAAAAGGAGGCTCTGGTAGAGGTTTTCAAAGACGCAGGGTGGAAGCTGGCCGAGTTCTTGGAGTTTATCCAATCCACCGATAACTTCTATGGCGAGCACCTGGGTCTTATCAAGCTGGACTCTTGGTCGCGCGGGCGTGTAACTCTACTCGGAGATGCCGGTTATTGCCCGTCGGTACACACGGGTATGGGTACTACCAGCGCCATGGTGGGTGCCTATATCTTGGCTGGTGAAATCGGGAAACATTGTGGTCGCTCTGACGGTGGAGACGCTGGAAAAGGGGGCGATAGCAAAGATGGCGTTACAGCCGCACTTGCAGCCTATGAACAAAAGTTCCGGCCTTTCATGGAGCACATCCAAAAGGGGATAGAGGAGCGCTCGCGTTGGGACGGATTTATGTCGACTTCATTTGGAGTTGGCGTTATAAATATTATCGTGGGAATAGCTTCTTTATTCAAGGTGAATGTTGGGAGATTGGCTCTTAAAGAGGACTTGAAGGGATGGGACCTCCCTGAATATGAAGAGATGATGCGGGATTAAGACGTTGATGTAAATATATTAGATACCTAAGTACACAATAATACTCTGCTCACTTTGCTCCGTAGTAGACGGAAAGGAAAGTGATAAGTCCTAATGGGACCTTTGAAAATTAATTACTTGGAAACACTCTGCCTGTACCAAACCTAACCCCAAAACACCTCTTTAATGCTTAATCAACGCGTCCACTTTAGGCGGAAGGGTTGATCCAAGGCCTGCAAAGGGTAGCAGCACAGTACCCATTGCAGCAGGGACCAATCCACTGGTTGTTGTCATCGTAGCACTTGCCTGTTCATGGTTAGCACATCCTTGATAGCACCACTGACATATCAAAGGGAACATACCATAAGTCCCGACGCAAGTTCCGTAACAGCTCACACCAGTGATAGGCTGGGGCGGGCCAATAATGACCTGCTGCACACCATCGGCGCTCAGGCCGCCAACGAGGGTTTGCTCGCCGGCAGTGTGGAAAGTGCAGTCGCTCAGAGCGAGGTAGTCTGGCGCGTCGATGATAGAGATGGCAAAGTCATGGTCTAAGAGAAATGTTAGAGAGGGAACTACAAATGATCGAGACATAGAGAAGTCGCACTTGTTGGGTGTACGGTTCCATCAGCTGGGAAGGCCATCTCGAAAGAGGCTGGGCCGCCATGGAAGGTGAGGTGAACAGTCTGAACTGCGTCACGCTTGTCGCGCTGCTCGACGGCGGGAAGAGCAAGTGCAGTGCCGCTCAGAATGAGGGCGATAGTTGGAAGTGTGAATCTCATATTTAGCTATTTAGATAGAATATGAAAGCGATGTATAGCAAAGCTGAGCTTGAATGGCTCATATCGAAGGACAGACATCATGACTTTATAGCCGCGGAAAGGGCTGAGAGCTCCCAGCATTCAGCCTCTGGGGAAAAAAGGCAACCACGGTATCACACAGAATGGAAAGACGGTAAGAAATACGAGCTTGACTCTATGAATAACCTGCCAACAGCGCCATCGTATAGCAGTATCAAATCGGAAAGCGCTGTTTTGGGCGATCACCTTGACCGATGGTGGTTGACCTACCAGGAATTTTTGGAAAACGTCAGTCCCGACGTGTCTCTTGGAGACATTTGTTGCCACGACGCTGAATACGAGCCCTATGGAGATCTTATACCGCGTAGGATTCGCGCGGCGGATGTGACTCGTCATCTGATCATGAGCTACGGGCTGTGAGGCTGCAAACGTGGGGTAGTGGCGTGGGAGTGACATAAAGACTGGGTGGGCTGTGGAGTAAGCCTACGGACCGGGGGCATTGTTTACCCGACGTCGGGTTTCCGACGACCGTTCCCTTGGTTGCTTGGCAGATGCGTATTAATGCAACACTCGAATTTCAAATATCAGAGCTGAACCTCATCTAAATTGGGTTCTAAATTCGATTCTGCATCGTTCTCCCGAGTGTTAATATCAAACGAGATAGTGTCAGACGCGTTTAGTTGCTGCATATGACCCGTACCTTTATTATGATGGCTGAAGATTAGATTAGGTCTCAAGGTAGAGTACGAGGACGAGCACCTTCCGCCCGAGGAGCCTGATGTGTGACAAGTTGCAGGTAGGGGCTGCCTTGTATACTATCTCTATTGTTTCTGTTTATTATTTTCCTCTTCTTCCCCGTATTTACTGCCCTCCGGCGCCTAAGGTCTATTTACTACCTTAGTAGGGGTCCAAATGACCACGGAGCTATCTGAGTTCGGCGTCAGCCGAGGTAAAGTAGCTCCAATGACGGCACACACAGCCATTCAACAGGAAGTGGCGTGAGCAAGAGAAAACACTTCACAATGCTATAGCAGTCGCGAGCTATACGCGACATGTGGACTTTCGTTATTCTCGGTGTGCGCTATCTTTCACGAACGCAATATTCAGACTGAGGGCATCACGCCAATGTGGACTTGGGTCGCTTTTACACGAAAAGAGACCCAACGTTGACTGCATTTGCCATTTCGTTTTTGTGATGGCATTTGAGGTTACCATAGGGCTTAAAGGGAGTCCCTGCGATAATAGGACGACTATGCGCATGGACAAATCGACACTTGAACTCGTTCAGTACGCCAATCACAAGTCGTATGCGATGCCAATGCGTTGTCAGAGCCTCCATTAGTTATTCGAACAACCCTCATCCTCGGACTCTCTCAACAGCATGCTTAATCATGATCGACGCGAAGCTGTGCAGGTCGCGACGACCGTCACGATCATCATGGCGTTTGTGTTCGTGGCACTACGGATGATAAGCCGGATATTTATCACGAGGCATACAACCTGGGATGACTACGTGATGGTGTTAGCCTGGGCAATTGCATTTGGAGGATCTCTCACCATTCTACTTGCGGCGCAAAAGGGGTTTGGATTGATGGATGTAGACCTCAAGCCAGAGTGGATACCGCCTTTGAAGAGATACGGATATGCCTATAGCATACTCTATGTGCGTATATCCCTACTTCTAACCCATGGAGGTCTGGCGCTGTGCAGCAGAATGAGGCCGCGTATGTGGGAAAAGGATCGAGCTAACAATTAACAGAACCCGGCCCTGATGGCTACCAAGACGAGCATTCTCATATTCTACCTACGCCTTTCGAGGACGAAAAGGCTATTCCGGATTGGAATATACGCAACAATAGGGGTGGTAAATGTGGTAGGCTTGACACTGACATTTATCAATATCTTCCAATGCCGCCCACTCAGCAAGATCTTCTCGGAGGCTTTGTTTGACCCGTCACAGAGGTGTATACCACTAGTCACACTCTTTCTCGCCTCATCGCCATCCAACGTCTTCACCGATGTTGCAATACTGGTCCTTCCAATACCTGTTCTCACTGGCATTCACCTGCCCTGGAGACAGAAGTCAATATTGATCTTAACGTTTGGACTCGGAATATTTGTGACCATTGTGGATGTGGTCCGAATCTATTACCTCCAGAAAGCACTAGGGGTTACAACTGCTAATTCCAGTACGCTTCAAGTAACGCCTGGACTCGGTGCAAGTCCCAACTTTGTATACAATGTATCGTACGGTCTAATGTGGTCAATTGTAGAGGTCAATATAGGCATTGTATGCGGTTGCATCCCGCTACTGAAGCCATTGGTGGTGAAGACAATGCCGAAGCTCATCAATCCTCCTAAGTTCCGTGCTGGGCATTCTACCCACACGTCCCCTGATAATTCAGCTACTCAGACCATGCCGGAGGATTTGCCCACACGTCAGCGTTCAGCGCCACATAACGAAATTGAAGGGCTCACGCCCCTGGATTTCAGAATGCCAGCAAACCCCCTGCCGGAAATGTCGATGACGCCAGCTCTAAGTCTTGGGACTCCGGCTCCACAGAATTCACAAACAACATCTATATCTTCTATGGGAGAGATGGGCGACGTATCCTCGCAACTGCCCTCACGACAAGTTTCACTTTCACCAGTCCAAGAAGGGGGGTCGTCCTTGCAGCATTCTTTGCAGGAGCCCTCACTGCAATCCTCTACTTCATCCGCCTCCGGGCATAACACGCCAGCAGAGCAAACTGGTTCATTATCTTCACTTTCGGCTGAGCATGAAAGTGGTCCTACTGCGCGTAGGCTTCAACAACAAACAGGGCTTTCACCGCAGCATAATTCCGAGGACCACGTGAATCACCTTCCACAGCCAGCTGATGACGAATTGCTCTCGCAGCAACAGCAACAGCGACAAGACATGGAAATGATGGACTTCCTCACGGCTCCTGGGATGTCCAACCCCCCAGGAAATGTGTCCGCGCATGGCCAACCGAACCAAATCCACTTCGGGTTTGTTAAAATACGTCAACCAAAATCTATGCTGCGAACTTCTCTAAAAGACTCATGGAAATACTGTGCCTGGGTCTCGGTTTCCTTCTTTCTATTGGGATTCTCATATGGGCTACTCAACACCCTCAACGTCCAGATAGCTCTGATTGCCCACTATACGCAAGCACTGACCGTATCTCTCCACACAATTTATTTCGGTGCATACCTCATCGGCCCCCTAACAATTGGGTTATATTGTCTAAACAAAGGTGGATTTAAAGCAACGTTAATGGTCGGCATGTGCATCTTTGGCACAGGCACTCTTGTTTTCTGGCCTTGCTCTATCCTTCTTACATATCCTGGCTTCATCGTCTCCAATTTTATCATTGGATTTGGCTTGGCTGTTTTCGAGACCGCCGCGAACCCCTTTATCGTCCTCTGTGGCCCACCACGGTATGGCGAATCTCGCCTTCTAGGAGCTCAGTTCATGCGGGGTATCGGTGCCATTGTCAGCCAAAGCCTTGTTGAAAAGGCCTTCTTCCCACCTGATGAAGTTCACGACAACGTCCTCAGTATACGGTGGACATATTTAGCTATCTCCTTCATCACGGTCATACTCGCCCTCATTTTCCACTACACGCCGCTTCCAGAAGCAAGTGACGAGGACCTTCAAAATTCTGTGCAAACTCGACTCCTACCACTTAACCACACCATCAACCACGATCCAAAGGACCGCATTTTTGGCTTTCGAATCGTATACGTAAGCCTCGCTTTCGCCTGCTTTGCCCAATTCGCCTACATGTTTACGCAGGAGACTTTTAATGTGTGGTTTAACAACTCGCTCCTCACCGCCGCCCCCGGCAAAGACCTCGCCCACCGCCGGTTGTTATCCCCAAATTTTGTTCTCATTGGGCATGGCGCATTTGCGTTGTCGATGCTACTGGCCTCAATACTGTGCCTGTACGTGCAACCGCGATATGTCCTCCTTGGCTCGCTCATAGGCTGTGCAGCATTTAGGCTGGCGTTTACTCTGATCCCAGAAGAGCTGGCAAAAGAGGACAGCACAAAAGTTGCGGCGCTGGCCATCGTACAATATTTCTGTGAAGGCCCCGTGTTTTCGATCATATTTGGGCTGGCGCTGAGGGGCCTAGGCGCCAAAACAAAGATTGGCAGTGCATTGGTTACGACTATGATCGGGGGCGGGGCGCCGGGGCCATGGGTTGTTCTCGGGATTATTAGGCAGATGGGGAACTATCAGAGGCCGTTTGCTGCTGGGGTGGCTTTACTGTTCCTTGCAACGCTGTATCCGCTGTATCTGTGTTTAGTGCCGAAAGCTAGAGAGATAGTCGATTGGCATGATGACGGCGACGCCGCAGAAAGTGAGTGGCGGAGGAGCCAGCCCGACTCGATAGCAGCAGTTGAGGCTGCAAATGCAGGTGTGTATAGTAATGGGAATGGGATACATTGGCCAGCCCGTGTTGAGAAAGAGTTTGAGCATATTAGGAGAGCGAGTGCGACGAGCGGGAAAGCAGTGAGCAAGTGGGCTGCTAATTTTAGGGACTGGACGAGGAGAGTCAGCGGGCTGGGGAAGGAGGCTTCCCCACGAGAGTTCGCATGATGTCTACATGTACAAAAGGAGGGTCGGTGTTGGGGATGTTGCATATGTGGAGGCGTTTTTGGCATTTTGCAAATGGCATACGGCATATTTAAGATATCTAAACGCGCGGGCGGGGTGGGGGGTTGTATTTATACTGAAGAAGCTGAGTGGGGAAGTAGTCAAATAATGTAAAATAATTCTAATATTTATATAATCCACGAAATACAAATCCAATGCCTGCATCGTTCTAAGTCAATGAGTTTATCTCTCACTATAATGTTACTCATGGTGCTAGCCACAATTAGCATTATGAAGCCTGAGTAAAATGTCATGTATTACATTCAACTACTCGCTCCGGAGCGAGTATATGTACTATCTATCTACAATATAAAGTGGTTTCTAGCGCCCTGGTATCTATTCTCACAGCCAAATACAGCGTCTACGCATAACTCATCTACTCCCTCACCTCCTTGATCGGCCCCTGATATGTAGACTTGCCGTAAGCATACCATGCCACCGCACTGAATATAAATGTTCCCCCATATACAACACTCGTATAATTCATATTAACAGCCGTCACTGGAACAAATGCGGGAAAGAACATCCAGATCGACACGAACAGCGCATACACCAGCGAGAATATGTTAAGTGGCATACCCCATCTCCCGAGGTGCCACGGGCCAAATGGGATTTCATCGCCGGATAGCCTGCGTAGCACGAGAAGCGCAATTGGGACGAGGTACGTAGAGTACAGAGCTACGGTTGCGAGGCCGGTAATGGCGTAGAAGGCAGCCGTGGACGCGATATTAATCAAGCCAAGGACGAGTAGGATGGCTGTTGTAAGGAGGATAGAGCGGATGGGGATGTGACGTGTGCTATGGACCTGGGAAGGGTTAGTTTGAGTGAGACACGGAGAAATTTGTACGTACGTGTGCAAAGTAGGGTGAGTAAGGTAATCCGTTGTCTCGGCAGAATGCCCAAGTCATACGCGACGCGGCGGAAAGTAGACCCCAGGTGGAAGTTACGGCCGATAAGACAATGCCTGAGACCATCAGGGTTGCGGCCAACTTTGAACCTGTCGCGAAGTAAAATATTTCGATGATCGGGTATCCAGTGGGGGTCGATAGGGCGGCGTTGATATCCCCCATGCTGAATAAAAGAGCAATCAGAAATCCGAAACCGAGAGATCCGTTGAGTACTATGCTGGTGATCATCGCGCGGGGAACGACGGTTGTTGCGTTTTCAATTTCCTCGCTCATGTGCCACGCTCCGTCAAATCCTGACTCGAATATGAGACATTGCAATCAACATAACCAACAAAGGGGTTTTGACTTACCAGTAAATGGAAAGGCGCTCGTGAGAAGGCCAACACACCAAGACACTCCGTCGCTATTCCAGCCCCCTTTGTTTTCGAAATCCGTGAAGACCCACTCAGCTTTATGCTGAGGTGCAAGACACACCATCGGGATTAGTAGGAGAAACCAGAGACCGATGTGCATCAAGAGAATGATGCTTTCCAGGTGCGGCAGAATTTTGATGCCGAAGATGTTCACGACAACAGCTGAAGTGACAATCGCAGTATAGAGCAAAGTTCCATGCCATCGCTCAAAAATGTATGTTTCGTCGTTTAGGACCAGGAGACCCTGAATAAGAGTCCCACCGATAAATGCTGGAGCCGCGGTAGCAGCCAACCATGCAAGAACTGAGGCCCATCCTGCGGTGCGTGAGAAGGTTGTACGGTACGACTTTCATGGATGTCTTACCAGTGTACCACCCCAGCAGTATAGAGTACTTGCGCGGTGCCAGCTGCGCGACCCAGTGATACTGCCCTCCAGATGTTGGACTCCTGTCGTGCGAAAGTGATCAGTGACAATTGGCCGAACTTTAAGACACGGTTGGCTTACATTGATGCCATCTCACCCAGCGACGCACAAGTCGCGAGAGTACCGAAGAAGCAGAGGATGAAGCCATATACCAGCGATACGGGACCGCCATTTAGAAGTCCTCCTTGCAGTAAGCTGTGTTTGGGTTAGCTTTTAGCTCGCAGTTGTGTGAGGATTACCAACGCTGATAATGGTTCCCATGTAGCCATCAATGTGCTGGAGAACCCCTGATTGAAAGGTCAGCGCTGGCTATGAAGAATGGTATCACTCTGACGCTGTTCGCACCACCATGGATATGAAGCCGAAGTTCCGCTGCTGGTATTAGCTGGATGTCCCCACTAGTTGATACCAAAACTCACCTTCAACGCCTGCTTCTTGCCCAAGTTTGCGAGAACGGCCCGGTCCCGGCTGCCATATGAATACTCATCGTCATTGTGCTTGGGCTCTCCAGAACTAGTCTTACTGGGCCGGCGCCCCGTCATCTCGAATTCCATCGTCATGCTTGAAATTCAGAGATGTAGAAGTCTCTGAGGTAATAGATGGCCTCAAACACTGATATGCTTGAGTGCCATGAGAAGAGGGCTCCTTTTGGGGGATATTTGAAGATGAGAGCTTGAGGGGGCGAATTCGGCAGGCGGGGAGCCGGCATTCGAGACAAAACATGATCGAACAGGCACCATACAGTACATTGGCATATGCGGGTTGCATTAAGGTGCCCTGCCCCGTTGCATTGTGCATCCTACCCAGTCGCACAGGTGCAAAGGGCCGTCCGGTGTGATTGAAAACACTCCTGGAAGTGATCAGTACTTTTTCTATTTGGGTAATTTGTCACTACTGGCTCATTGCACCGAGAGCCCGAAACGAACCCCAGGCCAGGGACCTATTTTTCAGCACTATCAGATCGAAAGCCTGCCAAAAGAAATCATGCCATGTCGCATGGGAGTGGGTGGTTGCAGCGGACATGGGTGTCCCATAATACCCAGCACATGCGGGTGCCCAAGTGAGTGGCCAGGGACGAGGGGCGCGACTGGCCGATCGGCGACCCCTCTGATATTGATAAGGACGGACTCATTATTATGTTCATCAGTTACTTGGAGTTGGCATCGCCTTCATTATTGTATTTCTATTCTTCGTCAAGGCGTCTGGAGAATTTCACGGTGTATGCTTGATCACAAGCCTTCATTTTCAAGATGAGCGTCGAGCTAGACACAAACCCGCTGGCGGCATTATCACCTCCGCACTGGGTGATTACCGATACCGATCATGGCGGATATGTCGTTATAGCAAATTGGACGATGATGTGTTTTATGACTATCACAGTCATTGTCCGTCTGCTCAGGAAGCTGTCCATCAGGTCATGGAGCCTTGATGATAACCTGGTTGCAGCTGCTGGTGTAGGAATGCCCTTAGCTCAAGCTTTCTTTTTCCGATAGAACTGACAAAATCACAGGCATTTGGGCTGATACAATGTGGCATACTTCACAAAGCAGTCCTGGCTGGCCTAGGACGCCACGAATCAAGCCTACTCGACGGCGAGATAGATTTGTACAACAAATATAACTACACCTACCAGATTCTATTCATCATAACCATCGTCCTGTCGAAGATGTCTCTGGTTCTCTTCGTCACAAGATTGACGCCAAACGTGCCCACTATCAGAGCGGGAAGGATAATTTTTTGCCTCATTGCCATATGGGGGCTAGCGACAGTCTTCGGGTTTGCGTTCCAATGTTCTTTGCCACATCCCTGGAACAATATCTCTGGCGTCTGCAAAAACCAGGCCGCGCTATACTACGCTGCTGGAATCATGGATATTATCACCGATATTGCCCTTACCATTTTGCCAGTGGTCATCCTATGGGGAGTCCAGATCCAGCGAAGGAAGAGGGCAATAGTGATGCTAGTATTCATGGCCAGAGTGAGGTGGGTTATTTAGCCGCCGAACTTTCCAGAGCAATAGCTAATCAGACTCCACAGCGTGTGCCTTGCAGAGATCCCTCGATTGATCTATTTATCACGATATATTGGATCCACCGACAAATCCTGGTACGGCGCCAATGTGGCAATTTGGACACAGTAAGATCCCCCCTACCGATGACCCACCCCCTTTATTTTAACACCAGTCCTTTCACTTAGGGCAGTTACGCACCTCAGCATCGTCACAGCCTGTATCCCCAGCCTACAGCACCTTTTAGCCAGTATGCAATCGGGTGTCTTTAACACGGCACTCCCAGCTGGATTCGAGGGTGGCCTCTCTTACACCCTTGAGTCTGCTGGTAGCCAGGGCATGTCGCGCGAACTCTATGGCTCAAGGAGAGTTGGTACGCGCACAACGGTGGAGTCCAGTACACAGCCACAGCGATCGGAGAGCAAGACGAATCTAGTCATGGATGGGGGGATTTACAAAACAACGGAGTTCGTGCTGAACGACAGCGATCAAGATAGTGGAACGCGGAAACGGGGCCCGCCGGCGGGACGCACCGCCTGAACATAGCGCAGTGTCATTTTGCAGGGCTGATGTGGTAGTGGAAGTGTCCAGCTGGCTAGTCTGGTGTTTATTACTGGGAGTAACGCAGAGTGGTCTGGTTGGATCGGGGCTGATAGCGCATAGACCAAGGATTAGATACGCGTAGCAAATAACGTCTTCATAACTCTTCAGACCGCATCATCTTGTGGCGCATTAGCGGCAATGGGCGCGCACCATGGCGTTTGCCCGCCTTAGTTGGGGCCCGTTATATCGGCGCACGTTTTTCCACAAGCCAATTCCGCCAAATGTCTCACTTCCCCAATGGGGCGAAGCTTGCGGATCTGTGATTGATGGTCCGCATGTTATGGTTTGGCTTGGAGTGGGTATTGACGTGAACGCGCATACAGATACTGTATGTACTGTATGTACAGTACAGTGCAGAATGCCTTGGCGTGTTCTATCACATTTTAACATAGGAACATAGGAGCTGATACGACATACGGCGCCATATACGAGCACTATTAAGATATACAGATATACAGGCATTATTGAAGCGCTGTTAGTGGACCAATGCCAATCAAAATGCACGCCACGTTTCAAATACAACCTTCGCCATGTACGTGTGATATTGGATGTGGAAGGGGTGTGGAAGCCCTGGCTTGGCAACATACCACCGATGTAGGATCGTTCGTAGCACCCTGTAGCACTCCAGCGCGCCTTGTTGCACACGGTACCCTGACATATATTGGCCGAGATCATTTAGAACAATGCTTGCTTCACAGGGGACGGGAACGGCAACTGCTACCCGCGAGTGAAAGGGACGTGCAACAATGGATACCTTTGTTGTTTTCTTAGGATACTATATCGGGCTGCGATATTGCAGTATTGAGAACTGCGCCGCTATTTCCGTTCCTCTTGCAACCCACACCTATAGACCTGTACCTGCCCGGATCATTTTCATATCCCTCCATCTCTTCCTGGTCTTCCGTCTCAGCGGCGCCTTCCTTTTTCTTCTACACCCTTGGCTTCTTATCCCTAAACATAACAGCGCCGCCCTTGACCCCAGCGATCGGCCCCACATCCGCTCTTCCGACCTCCTTGAACCCAAACCTTGCATAGTAAGGATCCTTCTCCCATGCAGCAATCACCGACGTGCAAATCCCCTCAACCGCAGACTGGCTGATCCCCCACTTGACAAGCGAACTGCCGTACTTCTGGCCCTCAAAGTCAGGGTGAGTACAGAGGATGTCGAGATTCCATGCCTCCTCGCGATCACCGGACCACAGGTGCTCAGCATAGGGCACAGCGTCCTTGAAGGCCTTGATATTCTCCGG
Organism: Pseudogymnoascus sp. VKM F-4513 (FW-928); assembly: GCA_000750755.1. Classification (NCBI taxonomy): domain Eukaryota; kingdom Fungi; phylum Ascomycota; class Leotiomycetes; order Thelebolales; family Thelebolaceae; genus Pseudogymnoascus; species Pseudogymnoascus sp. VKM F-4513 (FW-928). Next base: position 27,269 of record JPJW01001241.1, read on the forward strand.
ATCCGCAGAGCGATCTGGCCAAAAGAAGCATGCAACGCGATTTATCACAGTAGCATAGAGGTGATTGATGCCTGTTCAAACATGTTAGCACCTTGCAGCTTATTCGGCGCCAGTTCCAGCGAGCTCACGTAGTGACAGCGGGTTCGCGCGAACAGTCGCCCCGGGTCCAATGCGCTCCCAGCATGCCCATGCAGCGATAGACCCAGTCGAGCCATCCAAGACAACCAGGTGTTCGTACTCGGGCTTAGTGGCGTACAGTTTGATGCGCCTCTCCCACTGGGTGATGTAGTCGACAGGAAACTCGCGACGGTGGGGGAACATGAATCGTCCATACACATCGTCCTCCATGAACGCGGCAGCGGCGACCTCAGCCATGCGGGGGTAGTCCTTCGGGATTGCAGGGCGGATAAGCATCTTGAGTGGTTGACCCTTGTGAAACTTTGACTGTTGCTCCGAGGTCTCCTTTTCTGTTGAAATGCTCGTCTCGGGGTGCACAATGCAATGTGATAAATGAAAACTCCGTGTTTGGACCTCTGAGGTGGCCGATGTGCCGATTGTTATTGGCAAACGTCTAAAGGTCCGGACAGGGAGTCCTTGCAAATTATAAACCCATAGACATGCGCGTGGAAGGTAAGTATTTTGGGAGGGTTGTCTGTACTCCGTAGGCGTGGGGGGGCGTGGGTGAAGGGGGTCAGGCCTGGAACCGAGCAAACGTGGTAAATGGGCGTGACACGACATAGCGAAAAAATGTGGCACACGGACAGGGGTCTTGACACCTGGGACTGTGACGGCAAGACATAATTAGGATTAATACGCATTGTTGGATCTAGGGATAGTCCTGCAGGTGCTATATGCGGATAATGCGCCGGTCTGTGGAATTGTTGATCTCTTGACGAACGAAGCCTTGAAAAGCGAACTTCCCTCATACATACTCAAAAGCTCCACAGGACGACCTGATTTCAAGGGACTGCAAGGACGAAGCCTGCATTTCAAGACACCAATTGACGCGCCTATCATGTCCGAAAAGGAGTATGTCAAGGAGAGACAGGCCAGGGCTGTTGGTGAGTTTCCAAGAGCTCCGAGTAATTCATCAGAGACATTCCGCCAGGGAAGAATATCACAGTTACTGACCCCCACCCCCGATAGACTCAGAGCTGAGCCAGGACAACAGCCTGCGTAAGTGACACGTCCTTTCTCAATCACTCCCAAGGAATGCCTGCTGCGGCCATTTGGCACGGCAGATGCACCTTGCTGTGATGTGATGGCCAGCATCATCGTGCCTAGCTGACGTTTCGTCATAGCAAGCTCTCGCGATGGCGAAGTCGACGTCTTCGCGGAAGTTGCCCATCCGCCTCGAACAATCGGTGCCCTGGAGGTACTGTCTGCAGGATTCAATGTCTGCAATAGTTGGGCCGGTGTGGCCGCGTCAATGTTCCTCGCCATCTTCCAGGGAGGGCCTGTAACAATTATCTATGGATGCATTGTGATTCTCTTCTTGATGGGCGCCACGGCGCTGAGTCTGGCGGAGCTGAGCGCCAGGTATCCAACTGCTGGAGGGCAATACCATTGGACTGCCATACTGGCACCCAAGAAGTATGCCAGGGGAATGGTATGTTGTGAGACTTGTGTAACTGGAATGAGACTGACAAGGAACAGAGTTACACTGTTGGCACCATTAACATGTTTGGATGGCTCGCCATCTGCGCTGGTATCTGCATTATCATGCCCCAGATAATCATGGGCATTGTTGTCTTCTACAACAATACCTTTGTGATTGAACGCTGGCATTCGTTTTTGATATACCAAGCCCTCAATATTTCGGTGCTTGCATACAACCTCTTCCTCTTACCAAAGGCAGCGTGGACGCATAACATTGGCTGTTGGTATCTCTCCCTTTCCATTTGAACCATACTGACAACTTCCATCTCCAGTCGCATTGTCTCTGCTCTGCTTTGTCGTCTTTTTTATTACCTGTCTCGCTATCGCCGGCCCCAAACAGCCAAATGAGTATGTGTGGAAAACGTTTGTGAATGACTCCGGCTGGTCCGATGGAGTAGTCTTTCTTACCGGCTTGGTAAACCCAAATTTCATGTATTCTGGTCTCGATGGAGCCATCCATCTCGCAGAGGACTGCATCAACGCTTCGACGGCCGTCCCGCAGGCTCTCATGGCCACCATCGTCATCGGCTTTGTGACGACCTTCGCATTCGTAGTCGCCATGTTCTACTGCATTTCAGACTTCGATGCAGTCCTCGGAACTCCAACTGCAGTTCCCATCTATGAGATTTGGAACCAGGCGACCAAGTCCGAAACCGCCGCCACGATCTTCATTGTTTTCCTCCTCCTCACAGGCGTCTTCGCCCTCAACGCCAGCCAGCAGACCGCCTCTCGACTGACATTCTCGTTTGCCCGCGACGACGCTCTTGTCTTCTCCAAATACATAGGACGGATGCACGACGGCCTTGGTGTGCCGCCATATGCGCTCTTCTTCAACGCCTTTGTTGTCTTTATCATCGGATGCATCTACCTCGGCTCCACCACGGCCTTCAGTGCCATCATTGGCACTGGCCTAGTCCTGCAGCAGCTCACTTTCGCCATTCCAACAGCCTTGCTCATGTTCTGTGGCCGGGCGCCGCAGTATCTCCCATCGAGCGGGCGCTGGAACCTGGGAAAGTTGGGATGGTTTGTCAACGCCGTGACGGTGGCGTGGAGTGCCCTCCAACTCGTGCTGTACAATCTTCCCCTCGCGCTGCCCGTGACTGGTTCGACCATGAGTAAGTTCCTCGCATCCTCCTCTGCAGTGAATTTGAATGACTTGAACTCGGCTAATTCTTGGGTGTGTAGATTATACCTGTGCAGTCCTGGGCTGCATGGCCATATTCGCGCTGGTGAACTGGTTTGTCTATGCGCGCACACGCTATGCTGGGCCAAAGATCGATTTGACAAAGTTTCAATAGCTATGGGGAGATATCCCCATAGCTGTTAGACTCTGTTCTGTTCCATTGAGGGCGTTGATATTGTTAAGGAAAAGCATGTTGTACATCAGACAAAGAAGCTTAATTTCGTGGGCACAGTACCATACATACATCTAACTGTCACAATATACCAGGAATTACTCAGCCTTTGATAAATCTCATCCCAACATGTGACTCTAACAATGATTGTGGGGGCCATAAAATTCACTGCTTTGTCACAGCTGTTGCTGGAAACTACGCCTTGGCACAGTATGGTGCATGGTGGTGCAGCTTGAGCCGTTCCGCTGCAAGGGCTTTGTGATAATGGTGGGGATTGTGCTTGGACTTCACGGTGCACAAATGATAGATACCCCAAATTATCATAGGTAGGTTGTTATTGATATGATTATTCAACGGGTATAAGATGCTGTTCAATCCCTTGCTTCCGTGCGCCAGGTCCCATTATCACACTCACCACGGTGTCCCTCCATTCTCCTTGCCCTTTCCCTTGGCCTTATCCGCTGCCGGCTTGCCATCTGCGATTGCCTCTGCCCTCTTAGCAGGGCCCTTATCAGCTCCTGGCATCTTCGCCTCTACGATGACATCCCGCGGTGCACTTGCATCCAAGCCTGTCCACGCCGGATCCCAGCCCTGTTCCTCATCTACTGCCCCTTTCGCTAACCCTTCTTCCGTAACGCCTTTGATGTCACTCCAGTACTCCAGCCGTTTAACCTCGTCATCCGCAGCCTGAACTGCCTTAGTTAGATGGTCGACTCTTTTCTTCCTCTTATCGTCTTCCGTACTTTCGGCGCCACCCTTCTCTTCTGCCTCTTTCTGCTCTTTCGAAGTCTCATCCAGCGCCGTAGTCAAATGCGCAAGTAGAGTCCGCCGAGACGCCTGAAAGATAAACATACTCATGACTTCATGCATCCTCCCCGCAAGATCTGCCAGGTCTGCTTTACCTCCCTTCACAAACGCCTCTACAACCTCGCCCTTCTCACGATCGATCCTGCACGCTTTCAGCGCAGCTAGCACCTGCTCAGTATCCTTCACTTCTTCTGCTACCCCTGGAGCCATCTGGCGTCTCGAGCTGCGCCGACTAACGCTAAAACTTGCGCTGCTCAGCCTCTCCGGATCCACCGCGAAATATTCCGCTGCCAGCTTGTTGGGGTGCTCAGTATCAGTTTCGTGTTGTCGGCGGACGCGCTTGCGGATCCATGCACGCCGGCGCACAAAGGAGCTGTACCAGGTCGGGCCGTGCCAGCTGAAGCGTTTGCTAAACATGAAGCTATACTCCCAGCCATCTTCGTCGAGGGTCTCGTTGTCAGGATCGTGGTTGATGACCCATTCCGCCCAGGCCCATTCCCAGCTTGGATCGGGGACCTGCGCGTTTGTTATGTTCGTTGCGGATGGCTTGAAAGCAATGTTGGTCCATGGTGCGTGGTCGAATAAGCCAAGGGCACGAGGGCCGAATAAAGGGTGCCCGCAGACGAAGCCACCGCGTTGATTCTCGTAGAGAATATCGATGGCCGACTCCGGTGTGTATGTGGTTGGCGAGCGATCCAAAGTGACTGAAGGCACTGCCTTGTGATTTGGGCGGCCAGACCTGCTAGTATCGCCTTCCCCGGTGTCTGACACAATAACGCGCACTCCTGCGCTGTTGGATTGTGTCACATCCAAGCTGCTATCCTCGTCTGTGATGAGCTGACCTGCGCGCTCACCGACGCGGTCTTCGGTCCACTTCTTACTCCATCGTTTGTGCTCGATCCCGCTCCTGATCCTTGAGACACGCTTGCCATGGTCGAAGCTATGGCGGCGAGAGAGTGGGGTTTGCGACGTTTGCGGGGTCACAGAAGCTGAAGCCTCGTCGTCACTGCGGGGGATTTCGACAGAACGACTGCGCATGGGAGATAGGTTGGTCTGGTCGATGAGGTAGATTTCATGGTCGTAGTCCTCGTCGCGCAAGGCAATCGGGCGGCGGCTGGACGCATGCGAGACCGCGTTGAATATGGTGGTCATCGTGGGGGTTGGTTGGCAGACAGCTCAGTCTCGCTGCATTTCGAGGCTCATGGGACAGCTGGAAAGCTGTTTGAGATGTGAATCTGCACCATATACGTGAGATTGGGAGGGAGGCGAAGCTGTGGCCGTAGGGGGCCGTCGTTTTGGCCTGTCTTGAGGTCTGAAGTGACACAGCGAGACAACAATGATCACGAACAGGTACCGATTGGGTCAAATCACAGAACGTCCAATGCAACGAATAAACAACAAATATGCATAGTAACAATACTCGAGTACTCTTCTCTCCTATTCCAAAGAGCGAGGAGACGCGACCGCTCCCAAAAAATACAAGTGTCCCAGTTAGCAATGTCCCAATGTTCAGCTACCAGCCAATTCCCCACCAGGAAACCTTGGAAGGACCCTGCTAACTTACAATTTACTAGAGTAACCTTTAGCATCTATCCAAGCTCCTAATCAACAATCACGTGCAACCACAAATCGATGACGTAGTCATTTCACTCGCAAGGGATCCCAAGGTCATAGCCAAATGTAGCAATGCATTTCACAAGGATGGACGAATCATATTGCCACATTGGCCCAGCTTGTAACAGGACCCCTCATCACTCTCCGCAAGCATCTATTGCCTTCGGCTTTCGTTCCCTCCATTGACTTCTTTCCTTCAAAAACAAACTTCTTCACCTTGATCTCAATTTCCAGCGACTGCTCCATTATCATATATCTCTAATATATCCCTCAATCACCACCAACATCATCAACATGGCCCAGCCAAAGTCCCGCGTCCCTCTCGCTGTCGGCCTCACTGCCGCAGCAGGTGTCGGGTACTACCTTTACCAGTCCGGCGGTAATGCGAAGGTAGCAGAGAAGAAGTTTGAGGGTAAGTCCACCGCACATCCACTTCGTCATTCACCAGCTTCGCAAGCTGGCAACTATGCGACAACCTGCTGACTCCCCCCAGCGGATCTCTCTTCCGCCTCCTCGCGCGTGAAGGGCGAGCTCCCCGGCCGTGGCAAGGAAGCCGAGAAGACCGCCGCTGCATGGGCCACCGAGAAGGGCCAGCAGATCGACAACGTCGTATGTCCCCCTCTGCACTCTCCCCCCCCCCCC
>JPJW01001242.1:0-47298 GCA_000750755.1 Pseudogymnoascus sp. VKM F-4513 (FW-928)
CCCCCCCCCCCAAGAAAAGCGTGCTAACAGTACCAGGCTGAGAAGGCGCGCAACGAGCTCAACAAGACTGGCGAGTCGCTGGATTCCTACCGCAAGGAGGCGGGCAAGGATGCCATGGCTAAGGTTGACAAGTTCGACGCCACGGTCGAGAAGGAGGCCGCGAAGGCGAAGAGCGGCATCTCTGGCTGGTTTGGAGGCAGCAGCAAGTAAGCTCGTCGCTGTGGAGTAGGAGTTAGTTCTACAGACTGTATATGGCTTTATATATAACCAGGAATCAAATTAAAACTTCGTGGTGACCATATGTGTGACGTAGTGACAGTGTACCTGGAAAAGCATCGTGACATGAATATCATTTGATTCTCATATCTTCTTCTATCATCCCATATACTCCCATAGGTCCTACTCGCCAGGCCCATTGGACTCCAATATATATAATATGCAACAACGCTGATAAAAAACCGCTCCAAATTCTCATCAACCATTAAACGCCAAGATATTGTTTTCTTGCCTCATCCCATCAAACCCCATTCATATCCACATCCGCCATTCCAGCCTCTTTCAGCTCCCTCTTCCGCTCTCCTAGCTCCCACTTCCACAAATCCTCAAACGAGGTGGGCTTGGCCTTCACATCAGTGTCTTTCAGTCCAAGCTTTCGGACAACCTTGAATGCGCCGGTGCCGACACTCATCGTCTGTCCCATAATGATACATTCCGAAACACCTTCAATGGCATCCTTCTTCATCCCTGCTGCCGCATCGAACAAGTGATCTGGCGTCTTCTCGAACGACGCCAGCTGCAGCACTGAATCTCTCATCTTGCTGAGCCCAAAGCGCGTAATTCCCAAAATCTCGCCCTTGTATGTCATCACATCGGCCAGCAGCTGCATGTGACGTGGATCGATATTCATTTCGCTCATCACACTCTCGATCTCATTGGCAATGGTGGTTCGCGCCGCCTCAATACCGAGGACTTGGTTGCATTCGACGACGCTGTTGGTGGTGACCCTGGTACCAATGACACCTTCAGTGGTCATACAGGCGCGAAGACCGTAGCCCTCGACGTGGACGGTGTTCTCTCCCTTATCCTGCTGGATGATAGCTCGAGTAGCCTCTGGATAACCGGAGACGGGGATTGTGGGGATGGTGCGCTTAAGATGATTAACGCGGAGGAGGAGGTCGGATGCGTCATCGGTTGATTTCTTGGCTGCGGCGCCACGGCCAAAGGTGCCAGTGTTTGAGCCATGAGAAACACGGACGAAGATGTCGTCGCCAATAATGTCAAGGGCGTCATTTGGAATCTTGAGCTTCTTATTCCTCAGAATTGCATTCGCGATATCCGTCGTGGTGATATCAAGATGCATCTCGCTGACACCTTGAACATCCACTGACAAGCAAATTGTTGCGCTCTTGGCTGACCACATGTCTTCGACAAATCGGATGCAGTCCGAGATATAGGTCTTTTCGATACGACCCTTGACGACGCGTGCCGCAACAATATCGTGTGGATTTTCCAGGGGGCACGTCATTACAGGAGTACTGATCAGCTTCGAAGCATTGATAATTTCCTTGATACGGGGCACACCCTGAGTGATACTCATACCGGCAACACCAGCAAAATGGAAAGTTCTCAGTGTCATCTGCGTTCCGGGTTCACCAATCGACTGGGCTCCAACAGCTCCGACGGCATGTCCTGGCTCAACATGTGCCTTCAGGTATTTTGTCAGGCAGAGCTCAATAAACTTGGCCAATGTAGCTTCCGAAACCTTTGCAACTCGATCCATTTGGTTTCGTCTTGTTTGGTCTTCGGTAGCGGGGTCATAATGCATATCAGAAAGGCTTGGGTCTTCTGCAAGTTCCGGCAGGCCAGCCCTTTTGCGTGCCTGAGAAAGCTTACTCGCCAACCTCCCGACGTATTTGCCAACTTCGCTAACGAAACCTCGAGCACTTTCCAGTTCGTCAATGCCATAGTCGGTCTGATCGGTGTACTCTAATTTCTCGTTGTGAAGTAGGCCACGTCTCGTCAGCTTTGCCTTTTCGGGTTCGAGGAGAGCCGTGCATTGAGCTGTAATCTCGTACGGTAAGAGAGCAGCGTGGTTGTTATCCCATGTCAAACTCTCAGCGTGTGTAAATGTTCGATCGAAATGCACCGGCACAGCGCTGCCTTCCATATCAACGGGATCCAGTTTATCAGCTCCAAACTGAAACTGAACGATACCTCCAGACGAGTTCCTAACGGTGTCATCATACTGTGTAGACAAATCTTCCAGGGACTTCATTAGACGTCTAGACATGTAACCAGTCTCAGCAGTCTTTACAGCAGTATCGACCAGACCTTCACGACCTGAAATGGCGTGGAAAAGAAACTCGGTGGGAGTAAGGCCGCCAAAAAAGCTGTTGCGAACGAATCCCTTTGAGGGCGGTTGGCGTGCATTTTTGGGGAAATGAGGCAGAGTACGGTCTTGGAATCCATCCGCAACTCTGGCTCCTGAAATCATTTGCTGGCCGACAAGAGTGACCATCTGGGCGACGTTGATGTTTGAGCCCTTGGATCCGGATTTGGCCATGATAAGTGGCGAGTTCCACTTGCTTAGTGTGTTGATACAGAACTCTCCGGCTTGCTGTCTTACTCTGCTGAGAATACCAGATATTTTATTCTCTAGCGTCTCCTCCATGTTACAACCGGTTGCTTTTTCCAGCTTTCCTGACTTGAACTGGACAATGAGGTCGTCGCACTCAGCATATGCCCTAGTGACAAGATCCAACTTCTGATCCTCAAGACTCTTGCTTGGATATACGTCACTGATTCCAATTGAGAAGCCTCGGTTAGTCAAATATCTTGCCGATAGCTTCGCAAGTCGATTCATCGCCAATACTGCATGGTCGGGCCCGAAATCTCTCAGGATGGTATAAAATATGCAGTCTTTCTTTCCTGATCCAACAGTAGTCTTGTCCATCCTGCCACACATAACCTCTGAGTTACGCACAACAAGCCATCCGTCATTCGGGTCCATATCAGGGGCCTGTCCGGCCACCGCTTTGTAATCTCGACATTTGGCATCGAGGTTGACTTTAACAGGGGATGTTTTATTAGGGCGCATGAGAACACTGAATACCTGCTTTCCCGTCCAGAGAGCCTCTGGTTTTATGATGGCCGGAGGCGGAATATCAATGTCCATTTTCCCGTCCACCATGTACATGCACAGATGCGCAAACGTTTTCCGGTCGAAGAAGTTCTCTTTGCTACTGAGAAGATATGCGGCCGTAATAAAATCTTGGGTGGCCGAAATAATGGGTTCTCCGTTTTTGGGCGTACACAAATTGTTCTTCACACCCATCAGGTTGATGGCCTCTGTCCTGGCCTCTTCGGTTTGTGGGACGTGGATATTCATCTCATCACCGTCAAAATCTGCGTTGTAAGGCCCACAGACGCACTCGTTGAACCGAAAGGTTCTCCATGGCCGAACTTTGACGTAATGACTCATAATACTAAGTTTGTGCAGCGACGGTTGGCGATTGAAGAGAATGATATCTCCATCCTCCAGATGCCTCTCGACGACATCACCGACGCGGAGAGTGTTGGCGGTGTATTCCCGATCGGCATGTTTCAGTGAGACCTTGCGCCCATCCATCTTCTTTTCGACGATGTTGGCTCCCGGCCATTTACCGGGTCCACGCTTTATGCATTCCCTAAGCTTATGGATGTTCCTGTCATGAACTCGTTCCGGATAGGTCATGTTGGTGGCCACGAGAATTGGTATCGCAACTTCTTCAATGCTAAGGTTGGGATCTGGTGAAATGACGGTCCTCCCAGAAAAGTCAACACGCTTCCCTGAAAGGTTCCCTCTGAACCGGCCTTGTTTTCCCTTTAACCTTTGACAGAACCCACGGATAGCTTTCCCAAATCCCGGTTGCTGGAGACCTGGAACGTCGCTGTTCACATACATGGCAATCTGAAGCTGGAGATATTCCCACTGCTCCATAATTGTTTGAATGGGCTGTCCTTTTTGCAAGGCACTCCTGATAAGTGAGCTGATGTGAACAATGTCGCCTAGCTTGGACGTTAAATCGTCTTCGGTGCTGGCACCATCCTGAGCCACGGACGGCCGAATGCAAATTGGAGGAGCAGGCACATATTGCCACAGGAACATTTCTGGCCTTCCTTCGGACGGGTTGATGCCGAGCAATTCGCAATCTGTTGGCGTGATTAACCTAAACAGGTTAAGGACACGAAGAGGGTTCAGATCATCCATTGCTTTCTTCAGGTGTTTATCCAATTCGGCATTGGTCTTCTTTGCCTCCACAAACGACTTGTCAAAGGCAGCCTTCTCTGCGGGGATAACTTTTTTCGCGGCGGTAGATTTGTTGTAGGCTAAAAATTTGTCGTGCGTAAGCTTGAATACACCGGTTTTGCGAATCTGCCCGTTAACTGCGCTGCAGTATGGGCAGGTCTTTGCCTTCCGGCATTGGGCGTTGATCTTTTTGCAGATTTGGGTGCGCTTCAGGTTGTCGATATTGGGTCGTCGAAGCTCCTTGAGGAACTGTCGCCGCTCGGTCTCGGTAAGCAAAACCCGGGCGCAGTCTTTGCAAATCTCCTGCAGGATAGCTATCACAAGCTTCAAGTAACCGATATGAAATGCTGGGAGGGCCAATCTGACGTGACCGAAGTGCCCATTGCAATTATTCAGTCCTTCGCCGCATGTTTCGCATCGTCCGGTCTTGCTCGAGGTTCCCTAAAACCAAAGTCAGCGTTGTAACAAAGGTCAGAAAGTTGATGTATTCTCACCAGCCTAGGATCGACGGCTCCGTTGGGGACTGGTTTGCGATTCTTCTCTACATCGTAGAGCATGCGATCAGAGACCTCGAGGACTCCTTGGTTTACAATATCGCGTGTAGACCTAAGTACCCAGTTAGAAAAGAAATACACAGAGGCAGCGGTCGTATTATCACGTACTGGACTCCAAATTTAAGCTCTTTAAAGCGCTTAGGGATCTTATCGACAACCTGCTCTTTCACTGCAGGCCCGCTCGAGCGGACTGGCTCGATGCCAGAAGAGGTGAGCTGCATCGTGATGCCGTGCTACCTTCTGTAATTCATGGATATATTGTCGCAAGGGCCGTACAATTATGCTTCAAGAAACAGGAAGTACTGCGACAATAAGACAATTGCGAAAGGTTGGAGTCACAACGAGGCATTTGGTGTAAATTTCCATGAGCACTAGCCGATGGTGGGGCACGACTCTGCCATCTAATCTAATCTGATTGTGAAGGATCATCCGTCATGTACCTTAGGCCAAAATTGCATAGTACAGTGCGTAATGCCTACAATACTTAGACTCGGGGTCCATTTGTACCCTCACGGTGATAACCTACAACACATATTTCCAGTAAACACAGTTAATTGACAGGACTAGGAGGATAGTTAATCAGTCTCAATGATTTGAGATTCATCGTCATTATTCGCACCAACTGGATACAAGTACGGAGGACGGTCTAGGTATTTCCGAGCATGTGGCAGTATTTTGCGCTAGTCTTTATTTGTTTCGACTCACACCGCCTAGCGCCTCCGTCACTGACAATTTTGAAGCTCTATTGAAAGGGACCAGCCACATACCAAATTACCATTTATCTCAGAGCCAAACCACTCACTAATTCCTCCATCCTCTCAGTTGTGTGCATGTCATGACTGTAGGATATGGTACCTGGCAGCCGTAGCATTTCGATATGCAAGGCAGCCGTGTCTAGATGTTCGCCAACGCTCCATCGCGACATTCGCGAGCCATTGCTCTTTCTATACCCGACGTGGGCACGAGGATATGGTTCAAGCGCAGCAGAGGTTCTCCGAAATGAGCAACCAGCGGCCTTCCATTCTCGATCAACATCCGAATCACATACACCATGCTCGACATCAACAGCCTCCCTTAATACCCATGCCCTTGATTCCTCTCCGGTGGCGCCGAACTCATCCAGTCAGGGGAACAAGTCTAGCTCGGCATCAGAAAGAACACAACCATATTCCCATCCGACAAGTACGGAGGATGTCTACGGCAATGAGGAGCCAGAAGGCATCTTGTCCTTGGGGGGTTGTAGAAGTGACGAGAAGAAATCACAGCCCCAGCGTTTCAACATGCGCCGGGTGCAGGTCGGCTCTGACGACACGGCACCAAAGGTTCGAAGAACCCGTACTAAATCCAGCAACTATCCAGCTAGCGAGCAACAAGGCGATGCAGGAGCTACCATAATGCGAAGTATCATTCAAGCATATCCGCCCCCAATTATACAAAAAGACTCGTTCAGAAAAGTGCCATATGGGCAGAAGGTTCGGATGATATTATCGACGACAGAACGTTCTGAAATGAGATGGTGGTACCAAGACGAGGTACGCAGGTTAAAGCACCATAATATGAACGAGGAGAGAGGATTCCCCCAAAGAAACCCACCAGGGGTACTCAAAACTCTCATTCGATACACCCCGAAACGAGATGAGAACAGCATCCTTAGGATTTCCGTGCCCGAAACCGCCGTTGACTCGCTGCTCATCGGACCTGGTAACAACATAATGGACATCAAGAGCCTAACTGGTTGTGATATCGAACTTCTCGAGGCCGAGGAGGGCAAATCCACTCGGTCGTTACGATTGTCTGGACCACCGATATGCATCTCGGCGGCAGCAGCACACATTTTCCGAATCGTCCCAACAGCAGTTTCCAACGCGACAAGTAAAGCCTTTATGTTTTCCCAATACAGCACCCGGTCATCAACTAACAACGTCGCTCAATCTACAAATGTGGATGACCCGCCACATATTTCAATGCAGTATTACCTTGCATCCAATAAGATTGATGATATACCGAGGAGGGGAGACAGCATACCTAGGCCCAACAGACTGACGACGAAGTCCCTCGAATTTTATATACGGTCATTGACGGGAATCAAGATGACAAGTCCGCTTCATAAGATGCTATACAGAAAACACGAATACCATATAGATATCGTCACGCAGCGGTTACTCGAGGTATTTGCCTACAGAGAGTGCATGGCTGTGATGACCATCACTGGTTTGAACGAAGCAGTGTCATTTCTTACGAAGTATGGTAGGGTCGCTGCAACCCGCGAGATATTTGATAGGACGCGCAAGGCGGGATTCCCTGTGACTACCGAAACCTTCAACATCCTTCTACGAGGCTGTGCGAAGACCCAAAATGTCAACACTTTCGCCTCTTTATTGGGGGTAATGATCCAGAGTGGCAATCGCCCCAATTCTGGGACTTGGAGAGCATTTATGATGGTACTGCAGAACCCCAAGGCCATCTTGCAGGTCTTTGAAGCAATGCAGGAGCGCGGGCTTTTCCACGAGGAAGGGCTTTTGAGTGACATCTGCGAGCTCTTGCTACCCCACGAAATGACGTTTTGCCTGAACAAAAACGAACTCGTTGCCCCTTTCATCGAACACATGAAATCTCGCTATGGCAATGGATGGCTCTCGGTGTCCGGGGCTAACAAAGTCTTGGAAGAACTGGGCAAGCGTGGTCTCCTCTCGGAGTGCTGGACTCTCGTCGACTACATGGTCGAGCAGAATGTGCTACCTGACGCAGTGTCTATCAACACCATATTCACTCACTCTACGGATGCTATGGACTTTTACAAGAACATTCAGGCTTTGGATCGCGTGTCCGTGCGGGCGCAGTTTCATCCAGACGCAACTACGTACGAAATCCTTTTCAAAATGGCTTGGCGCTGGCGCCTTTACAGTACTTCACGTGTTATTTGGCAACGCGCCTGCCTAGACGCATGCGCAAAGTACGAGATGCGACAGCGAGTTTCTACTAGCCTGCAGTCTGCATTCCTGTTCCAAAGCACCGTCTCTCCATCTCTTCCTGGCCCGTCCCCTCCGCCTGACAGTGTGTGGGATCTGACCGCGGGTCTTTTCGTCGTCAGAGACGTCTGCCCGCCAGTTCCCCAGTATGACAGTCAACCCTCTAGTGAAAGGCCTTTGACGACATGGAAGGCCTTTCACCATGCAGTTGAAACTGTCAAGTCGGAACTTATGATTTTTAAGGAGTGGCGGCCTTCCGGATCGCTCACGAAATTAATGGTTGCGTCGGTACGAGCAGATCACTCTGCCAACAAGATGATGGAAGACAATTTCGAAAAGGGCATGGAGCATTTGCTGGATTATGCTCCGGTTGTTAAAATAAAGCCAAGGTGGGCAAATACTGAACGAGAGAATGCGTGGATACGTCGCTTGAGGGGGATATAGACAGTGTAAGAAGACATTAGAGGCTGGGAGCTATTTTTGTAAATATAAATTATGTATAGTAGAAATATGTAGGATACCACACTCTTGTTATATAATCAATGCAGCCACAGAACACAGGATATCAAGGCAGTTTGTCTCGAAGTTAATGTGCTGGTTCCCGAAACTCGTGCCACGCAGGAAAGGACTGGATATGTCATCCACATAGAGATTCGAAGGGGCCTAGATTGCTTGTTTATAACAACTATAATTAAAAATCGATATTTAAATCTCTTGGAATCCAATGGAGTCTTCCAACAAGCTAGTTACTCAAAATTTAAGCTAAAAGGAGAAATTCTATGAGCTTCAGTAGTTAGTATGGTCCTCGCCCCGTGCACGGTCGTACTTCGGACTTTTGGGCGCCATGAGTAATGGACCGTTCCTAACCGCCGCGTCGACGATTGGTGACTGCTGTGAACCCCACCACAAGGCTGTAGACAACGCATTTCTCTACACCTTCCTATACAGGGTCTTCCAATGTCAAGACATCTGGCACGAAACATCTTCAAGCAAGCTAATGCCCGCTTGAACAGCTTTACAACATCTACGACCTGCCACACTTCCTCTTCACTCCCTCTCCGATCTATTATACCCAGACCTCTTCAAAGCAAAACTACAGCTATCCGCCCGTACTCATCCCACCTCTTGACACCAGAACAACGCCGTGAGCACCAAGCGCAGAAAATGGCCCCACAACTGGACAAATTCTTCAAGGAGGTCGACAACCAAGCCGACCACTTCATCGAGCGTCTTCGTCAGGCAGTCGCTATCCCCTCCATCTCCGCCGAAGACGAGCGTCGCCCAGATGTTGTGCGCATGGGAGAGTGGCTCGGGAAGGAGCTCGAGGCATTAGGCGCCCACGTTGAGCTGAGGCCCTTGGGCCCCCAACCCCACAAGGAGCACCTGATGCTTCCTCCTGTGGTTGTTGCCAGATACGGAAACGACACCGCGAAGCGTACGATCCTCGTTTACGGACATTATGACGTCCAGCCAGCTGCGAAGGAGGACGGATGGGCAACCGAGCCCTTCGATCTCACCGTTGATGATAAGGGACGCATGTTCGGTCGTGGCAGCACTGATGATAAGGGTCCAGTTTTGGGATGGCTCAATGCTATCGAGGCTCACCAGAAGGCTGGTATCGACTTCCCCGTCAACCTGCTGATGTGCTTCGAGGGTATGGAGGAGTACGGCTCTGAGGGCCTTGATGATTTCATCAAAGAGGAGGCTGGAAAGTTCTTCAAGGACACCGATGCCGTGTGTATCTCCGATAACTACTGGCTCGGAACCGAGAAGCCCTGCCTCACCTACGGTCTCCGTGGCTGCAACTACTACTCTGTTGAGATTTCCGGCCCCGGCCAGGATCTTCACAGCGGAGTCTTCGGTGGTTCTGCCCAGGAGCCCATGACCGATCTTGTCCGCGTTCTCGGCTCTCTGGTCGACACCCACGGCAAGATCCAGATCCCTGGCCTCGCCGAGCTCGTTGCCCCTGTTACGGAAGAGGAGAAGGGCCTGTACAAGGACATTGCCTTCACCATGGACAACCTCCACGAGTCTCTCGGCTCGAAGACCACAATCTTTGAGGACAAGGAGAGCACCCTCATGGCGCGCTGGCGCTTCCCCTCCCTCTCCGTTCACGGTATCGAGGGAGCCTTCTCGCAGCCCGGCGCCAAGACCGTCATCCCCGCCAAGGTTATCGGAAAGTTCTCCATCCGCACCGTTCCCAACATGCAGAGCGAGGATGTGACCCGCCTGGTCAAGGAGTACGTCACCGACGTTTTCAAGAAGCTGGGATCGAAGAACACGCTCGACGTCAGCCTGATGCACGACGGCAAGTGGTGGGTCGCGAGCCCAAAGCACTGGAACTTTAGCGCCGCGGCCAAGGCGTCGGAGCGCGTCTGGGGCGTCGCTCCGGATTTGACCAGAGAAGGTGGAAGGTATGCTTCTGACCTCACAGAACCCACGCTAACTTGGCGTTTTGCTAACAGGTTGCAGTATCCCCGTTACGTTGACATTTGAGGAGGCCACCGGAAAGAATGTTCTGTTGTTGCCAATGGGTAGCAGCACCGATATGGCGCACAGCACTAACGAGAAGCTCGACAAGAGCAACTACCTCGAGGGCATCAAGACCCTGGGTGCCTATCTGCATTACGCGGCTGAGGAGCCAATAGTTTAGATGGGTGCGGCTTTAAAATAAAGCGGGCGAACAATGTGGTGTCAGCACCGCCAATAGAGGATCATACATGCCTCAACGAAGGTTAAATCGGGATTATAACGGTTGCCACTTATAGCTAGCTTACTATAATAATCCTTTTTGGCTATCTTGGGATATCCGTCACTTCGATTCGGTTCTCAGATAAATGGCACGGCTCATCATACGCTGTAAATAGTAAATGAAATATATATCACAGCTCCTTTGCAGAATGGTTTAATAATCTCGTGCCAGATATAGCCTTTGTAAGGCAAGGTAGAAATATATGACTTCAACATTGAATAAGGTGATTTATATTATTTTTTGGCAAATATAATTTATATTCTCTTAATTATTATCTAAATATACTATTTTAACATTCGAGTATTTCTTTCAAAAATCATATTCTCGTTTCCAAAGATATTATTATTTATCTCTAAATATATCTATAACATCCGCACACATGTACATAAACATATACATTTACCTCACCCTAATTACCGCTTTTCCGCGAAATCCTTCGACACCATGGCATTGCAAATGGGGTGGTAAAAGCCCTTGTTTGCCGCATACGTCTTGAGAGCAAACTCCCTATCTGCCGACGCAAGCTTCCTGTACAACGGGCGCACAAACTTCATGCGTCCCACGCGTCCTAGCAATTCAGCGGCCGGCGCGTACGCGTTCTCATCCTTGGCAAGGAGGCCAAGCTGCAGGAACCTGGCGGAGAGCTCGACGTTCCGCGTCTCGAATAGCGAATACGTCTTGCCCAATAGAGTAGTTTGATCTGGGAGAAGCGGGTGCCTCGAGAAGGAAGTGAGAAGCGACTCGAGGAAGACGACCGTCTGGTTTGCAGAAAAGCCTTGAATGTCTTCGGGCGA
Organism: Pseudogymnoascus sp. VKM F-4513 (FW-928); assembly: GCA_000750755.1. Classification (NCBI taxonomy): domain Eukaryota; kingdom Fungi; phylum Ascomycota; class Leotiomycetes; order Thelebolales; family Thelebolaceae; genus Pseudogymnoascus; species Pseudogymnoascus sp. VKM F-4513 (FW-928). The sequence goes on from JPJW01001242.1 coordinate 11,358, forward strand.
CGGCTTGAAGCCGGTCGATGACCTCCAGCTGTCTGCCAGCGCGTAGGCTTTATCCACCAGGCTGGTGTCAAACTCTGGCTTTGGTGGCATGCCCGGCTTGTAGAACCACGCATCCCAATCGATCTCCTTCACCTTCTCCGATGCCTGGGCATCGCTAGCAAAGAAGTTGACAAGAGTATCCTTGAACTCAAACGAGTCCAGAGACTTCTTGGACCACGTGTTGAAGTAGTGAGGGATGAACTGATCAAACTTGTCCTTTCCTACCAGCTTCTCGATGTAGTATAGGAAGTGGAAGCCCTTCTCGTAAGGAATGGTGCTGAATGCATCATCAGGGTCAAGGCCCTTCAAGTTTAGCACAAGCTTTGTGTAGGCATGCTCGCTGCCGAACAGGTCAACTGCGTCCTCGAGAGCTTTCCAGCCGATGATAGCTGAGAAGTCGCGGTATGGTTCCCCATGCACTGCAGCCTGGAGGCGGCGCTCCAAGTACGTCGTCCACCCCTCGTTGAGCCAGAAGTGCTCCCAGGATGCTGCTGACACGAGATTTCCACTCCAGCTGTGGCTAAGCTCGTGGGCGATCACGTCAACATTTTCGCGATCGCCACTGATGAGAGTAGGCGTTGCGAATGTGTAGACTGGGTTTTCCATGCCACCATACGGGAAACTGGCGGGGAGTACAAGGACATTGTATTGGCCCCAGACATACGGAGAAATGAGGTTCTCGGCGATTTGGATAAAGTTCTCGGTATCCTTCTCCAACTCCCACTTTGATGCCTCAAGCTCCTTGGGGGAGGCGGCAACGGCGCTGCGTGGTCCGATTTTAGCCGTTGCGATATCTCCAGACGCAAGGGCGAATAGATACGCAGTCATGGGGATGTTCTGCTTGAAGTGATAAAGCTTCGCACCAGTCTTGGACTTGAAGTCGACACCCTGCTCGCCCTCAACCGGAACTCCACTTGCAATCACGGGAAGTGTTGAGTGGATGAGGAAATCGTAGGTTGACTTCACATCTGGTGTGTCTTGGCAGGGGAACATGCTCCTTGCGTGAATGGCTTGACACTGAGAGAACATATATGGCGTGTCGCTCTTGGTTTGGGCAGGTGTGAGCCATTGCAAAGCTGTACACTTGTCGGTCGTAGAAACCTCCATTGCAAGCTCTACCACCTGGCCCTTGGACTCTCCACCTTGGATCTCCACGGTCAAGGCCGAGCCAAGTGGCCCCGACCTTGGGGCAATTGACCAGCTTCCGGAATCCGCAAGTTGGCCATTGACATTGATAGAGGTTACCTCGAGGTAGCTAGTGTCAAGAATAATGGACTTGGACTCCTTCTCAGTCAACGACTCAAGCTGCAGCGTCACTGTTCCATCGAGCTTCTGGTTCTTGAAGTCAATGAAGAGATCAGCAATGGTATGCTTTGTCTTCCAGCAGTCATAATTGGACAGAGTGCACTGGTCGCGGCGACTGTCGCTTGCGATTTCAGTTGTAGTAGCCATTGTTCGGATTTGGGCCTTTGGAAATGGGACTCGAGCAGCTCTAACTGAAATTCTAGTAGGCAGTGAGGCCAGAGATCTCGACAGTGAGATCAAAAGCTTCATGGAAAGTAGCCCTAATCCTTTGCAATGACCCCTCTTGTAGTTTTTGGTGCCTTTATCACCGATACGGAAGGTGGTCGTTGGTTCGTGTTCTCCATATCTACGGCTTGTCTCGGCTTATTGGCTGGCGAGCTTTGTTGCCTTGATACTGAGGTTAAAATACCCCACGTAGTATACACCAGTCATTGACGCCAAAACCACCCCACAGGAGGTCTAAGATTATATGGAATCACAAAATACTCATCCAAGTTACGGATTCACCCATTTCTATCATAATTGACCAGTCTCTCAGTAATATTACTGATAAGGTGAGTCCATTATTTGGGAGATTGAGCAGCGGGCGTGGACTTGTCTGTCGTCTCCTCCATCACCCAAACCTTTCACCTGTTTCATACCCCGAACTGTTGTTTCCTTTCATTTCAAACACCTAACGCCGGCAAGTTGTTTCCCGAGTTATTGCGCCTTGATGATTCTTGATTTAAACATTTCACGATGGAGCCAGGAGCCGCGCATTGCTAGCAATTTGAGACGTGAACCACGGAATTCGTCCCTCCCGCGCACATGGCTCGTCGCACGTAGTTGTGAGATACTAGAGCGAGGACCGTGTTCTGGTTTATCTCCTTCAGTAATGATCTACCTGGTACGAGCGTTTCGCATCAACTTCAATGTTTGGCTCGAGGGTACCAGTGGCAAGTTTTGCTGGCGATCCAGGTTTCCAAAGGCTGTTCCTGCTTGGTGGATCGTTGATCAGACAGTTATGGACGAACCACGAACAGCAAGATGTTGTCTTGACTGTTGAAAGAGGGGATGTGGTAGTCACCCAGCGCTGGCTCCGGCAGTGAAAACTGCCGACAGCTCATGGAGTGCTATTGATCGAGTGATACGCATATAGCTGGTCGATGATGAGCCAATACACTACCCCTATTGAATCACTTCACACAAATATCCAGGACCTTTCTTACTCCGCAGTTGATCACTTTGATATATAATTTGCGGCCATCAAACGTTTGCTTCAATATCCTGGCCAATGGTGTGACTGCGGCCTGGCCCTTATATCTTCTATTATACCCAGGGAAGCTTCTGGTCAGCCACCAGAATTCCACAGCCAGGTGATTGAAAGCTCTTACTGAGCAAAGATCAGACGGCAAGATACTACTCTACGTGCCCGTGAAAATTACCTTACAATCCCCTTAGATTTGCTCCGTCAAACCATGCACCAAGTAATATTCTGTCCTTGGTGTAATATGTCAACCGACTTTGATAGTTTGAGGGCGAGCCACTCATAAACAGGGTTGGAGGACCTAGTTACTGTGCTCCAAGACTTTGACATGGTAATCCCAGTGAGGGGCCCGAGTGATGTATTTGACGAAACTGTAAACCCCTCCAAGACACCCGCTCATGGTGAGCAAACCTCCGCTCGCGAGCGGGAGTCTCGTCAAACTGATAGTTGACTGCGGTGGCTACGAGTTTCTCCCTAGGAACCAGGCATTCCTCTAAATCATGTGCCACATATGAACAGCCACAATGAGAACATCGCATTTGTGTGTGTGCGGGATGCCTTGAAAATCGATCAGGCGGTCACTGAAAACCATCGCTTGAAGGTATGTGAGGGCCGTGCTTTGCATACAACAACGGCAATGCCGAAGGGGTCGATGCGTTGCTTGAGGGGGCTTGAGGGCTTGAGAGGTTGATCAACAACAAACTCTCCAGTTCAATCCAATAGGTGGTCCGATGCCGCAACTGCCCTCGTTGATCTTCTATGACAGCAGTAGGGAATATTATCAAGAGATTGACTGTTGGCCGTACTTGATTGTTCGTGTTAAGTATGATTTGCAGTTTTGCGATTGAGAGCGGGGATTATGGGCAGTTGCCCCGCTTCCCGCCAAGCTTCATACACAACTTGACACAATACCAAGCGAAGCACAAGTGAGTATTTGTGCTTCTTCATTCAAGGGTGCAAACGTGTATTTCCAGGGTACTCTTATCGATTTGCAGGGGGTCAGCAGGCTCTACCTGCCACGGCCAAGGGCAAAAGGAAGAAAGGTCGGATGAAACCGCACCGAAATTCGCGCTCTCGCACAGGTGGAAGCGGCTCGCCGGACAGGGCTGAAGCCTTCACCTGCTCCATCAAGCAATATGATAAGATTATGAAGGGAGTTGCTCAATGGTTTCTAATACCGACTTTGTCTGACTGGGTGGCAGTCCGAAGTTCCCGCGCGTGACCTGGCAGCACTTTGTGTCAAAGCAGACTGGATACACTCAGGGTCGAGTCATGGCCTACATACATCACGAATCTCTCCTCATGGACTCCAAAGCTATAGAATCTACCACGTTGACAAGATCAACTATTGGCGTAACAGCAAAGTAACGACAGAGTCTCGAGTATGTTTTGTGCTGCTTGAAACTTCGCTTTAAAACCGAGAATCCCCATGAAATCGTTCCACACCAAGCAATTCTGTTTCATCTGATCTATAGGTGTGCCCAACAGACAACAGACAACAGACAGGACAGGAACAGGAACAGGAGGCTGGGCAGTTCACGGGCACGAAAATGGCCCGAGCGCGTGCTGCGGACATGAGAGTTTCAAAAAGTGGTGACTGACCATTCCCCCCCACCACGATGCAGCAAGAGCAAGCAAGGATACCCGTGCTGGTACGAGAAACGAGAAAACTACGGCAACTCCCTAGGAACAGACTGGGGAGTGTAGTAGTGTCAAGGAAAATGTGGTTCGCATCGACCAGAAAATGACCTTCAATAGGTTCATCCGTCCCGCCTTGCGCATATATGCACGTGCCGTCATTGTTGATGTGCATCAATGAACGGGCACTGCTACGCATTCTGTCTAGGGAGCTATGATCAACCTCTGATTGAGGATATTCGGGATGCTACCCTGCGTCCACCCGACCCGTCTCACTGCCCCATCCATCCATGCTCCTGGAGGGTGTGTTGCGCTCAATTTGAGGTACGGGCGCGACGCCTACCCAGAGGTTATTATGTGTCTCTGGCTTGAGTAATTGGTTTGGATATATTGTGGGAGTTTCAAGAGGATAAAAAATTGCTACCTGGGTGAAGGCTATTGTTGGATTGGTGGGGATTCTTTCCAATCGTCAACGGCTTCACTATACGGAGTATGGACGTGAGCGATGCGCGGGCTAACAGGTATGGCGCAGAATCTCTAATATTAGTCCCTGATAGAGAGAAAATCCAGCGTCTCGGGTCGCGCGCGCCTCAAGTATGGAAATCTTCAATGCCAGGCTGCAACCACTCAACACTTACATTATCTACTGCCGGCGTAACGCTTCCTGTCTCCGTGTTTTCGAATGAGCGGCTCGCTTTTCAGACGGGAGCCCACCCTTTCTCATCCCCCCTAGAAGCCGCTACCGCAAGTCCAGATCTTCTAGTCTGGCTTTTAGCCTAGGATAGCTTGGGAAGGTCACTTTCCAACGATGAGGTGAAGAAACGGCAGAGATTCTGTACGATGCCCAGGTCAACGGCCCGTTTCTCAGAGCTCGATGTGGGCAGTGGTACCATTCAACTTTCGTTTTGCTCTGTTCGTCCAGCGCAAATGTCTGTGCAGAAACATTAACCGAGCTCGCTCTCTCTTATAAGTGGATGGTTCGGACATCATCCCAGCAATGCCCATGCATATAGCAGGGAAGAAACATCCACTCCGACCGACCTTCACGCCTGTCAATGTCTTGGCAAGCGTCCCAGCGTACCTTAGTCACATCCACTGAGTTTCAGATGTCTCATCTCTAACGATTCCACGCTTCCCGCCATGCTCCAATGCCCCGCTCGTCACTATTTCTATACCCCAAACGGTAGCCTTCCCGTTCAAAGTCCGGCCATACAGCGCCTGGAACCGTAGCGTAGATGCTAGGGCGTCCGGGGAAGAGAGGTTTGGTCTCCTATCCCGGGCATATATCGAAACAGGGTTGGTTATATATGGGTGTTTATACCGGTAAGCAGGGTCTGATCGCGGACCTGCCAGCCATTATCTTCGCCACATATTAAGGTCTCAATCTCAGTTGTGGGATTGAAACCTCTCTGCGGAATATGTGACGACAGTGGGGTGTCGCTGTTTCGTCGATTTATATTACGACTTATGCTATATAGCCTTTAATACTGTTTTATATGCCCTTTCTGCCTTTATCTGGAGCAGCGCCTTCCCAACTTTGCAAGAGGTATCAGCCTCAAATATGGCTCATATTGCCGACCTAATGATCGACTCTGCCTCGATGCTGGCATCAAATAAATATTCGTCTCGAGAGTCATCCCCGCACACTACCAATGAACGAGTAAGATTCCCGTACAATATATCACTGCACTTCTAACATTCTGCAGAGCCAAACGCCAGACAGAAGTCTTATAGACGGAAAAGAGAAAGACAAATATGTATGGAGAATGCACCAACCATCGCAACCACCCAGATACCAGCTGTTTCCGAGTTCGAGCCAGGAGAAACTCGGCATAACCACCGCCCTCGGTCGCAAGACTCCAGAGTTTGGACGCAATACTCCTGAGTTGGGGCGCAATACTCCTGAACTTGGGCGCAATACTCCTGAATTAGACCAAACATTACCAAACGCCATGGCAGCCAAGGGGAGTGCTGCGGAAGGTCCCAGCCCTACTTCTGGACCTAGCCTCAAGAGAGAGCCAAGTCTCGGCCGACGACGAAAGCCCAGCGTGACGGATCTAGGGCACATGGCCACGGTCCAGGAAGTTGCGATGGACTCTCGTAAGCCGCTTGGCCTGTTGTATGTTTTTTTTTACTGACGAACGTTAGCAACTATACCAGGGAGGTTTCCAGTGCATGAACGCTCTATCAGTGCTCCAGGAGAGCCAAGCTGGAGGCAGAATGTCTTTGGGGAATCAATGTTCTCTGGTATCGAGGGACCAGTGGTGGACATTGAGCAGCGCCGTATGTCAAGGATACAGCTCCAGCGCCGCAATTCTGCCTCGCCGAGCTCTAAAATGCATTCCAGGCTTGCTAGTAGACTGGCGCCTCTTATCATCCCAACCAATATGAATGGCTCACCCGAAAGAGATACATTTCCTAGAAGAGTTCTCAACAGGCTCAGTGAGCAGAGCTCCAACAGCGATACTCCGCCAGAAGTGCCACCCAAGTCCGCACGCATGCTACCCGACGCATCCCCTCAGTCCGGCCTGGCTTCATCATTACCGTCTGCCATTCCAACTGTAACCCCGTTTACTCCATTCACTCCGCTGTCGGCTTTCTCAGCGTCTACCGCAAGTTTGGTTCCTCCGAAGCTTGTTCCTGGAACAAATACTTCATCCCCTAAAGCCCAAGGCCGAGAATCACCAGCACCAAAGGGGCCACTATCGGCACGTAAGCCCAGTCCAAATCCAAGGAGTCACACTAGGGGGCTCTCAGAGTCATCATCGTTCGCGGTTGTGTCTAGACCGGGTCATAGACGCACAGAGTCAGAGGCTTCTATCATGGACCGTGGACGGCCAAAGAAGCGTGCTGATGGGTCGTCAATCAAAAGTGCCACTACGAAAGCAAATGAACAAAGGGCTTTCGTGACATTGCCCACCGGTGTCAAAGCCTCTGATGTCCCTTCAAAGTTCTCGCCACAAGAAATTGAATCTGTAAGGCAGCAGGCACAGGGCCAAGCTGCACAATTTGAGGTTTTATCCTCGAGGGATGTAGGGGATCTATCAAGGGTGAGCATGCTCGCGTTATCTGACTACCATTATAAAGCCTTTCAACTAACATCTACTAGGAACTTCGTGCCCTGGATGAACGATGCGAATATCTCCGTCGTACTCACCGATCTCTTCGATCGGGTCGCCGCAACCTCCACGACCGCATCTGCAGCTACCTCCGATCACCCCGCGTTGCTCGCTTCTCGCATGATGCTATCTTAAAACAGGAAGAAGCACTATCAGAGCTAGATGCAAGTATTGACGACTGGGTATCCAAGCTGGAGTATGCTGAGAACCGCCGTACGCGCGTCCGACAGAAGCTTCTCGAGCATGTTGCCGCCGCCCTAATGATACCCACCCAAAGTAATGAGACAGACACTAAGAGCACATCGGAATATGAAGCCATGAACATTTTAAACTCCCTCGCAACAGCAGACCATACACCTCCAAGATCGCCCACAAAGGCACTGTCGCCGTCGCCAAATATTACCTCGTCAAAGCGACGTGCATCACCCGAGCCTGAAGCTCCAGCACGACTTGCACGTCCGGTGCCACCTCAGCTATCAACGTCGCCGCCCCCATCACACACGCTCGATAATGAGTCATTTAATGAACGGCATAGAGATAGCCACAGTACGGCAGGGAGACCAAGTGCAGAGAGCATCCGGATCTATGCCGACTCAGATGTGTATGCACTCCTTGCTGATGTCGAGCAGGAGATACACAGGATGGGTCAAGGTTGCATAGAAGAGGAGGTTTTACTATCAAAGATGAAGTATGAGGCACCGCCTAGGTGCGAAACGCCCAAGAGTGGAGCGTCAAGGAGCGGGACACCGACAGGGATAGAGAGAATGAAGGGGATGGTGAAGGGGCAGTTGAGAGTCGCGGGCTTGGTTGGCTAATTAGAGAGGAGGGATATTCTGGACGATGGCGACGATTATTATTTTACGAATTCGATGCACGTTGAAACAAGCAAGCGACATGCGAATCATGGCGATGACGATATGCCTTTACAGGCGCCACGACGGCAGCCTTTCATTTCTCGTTCTACTCTTAAACTTTTTATCATGGCTTCTACGCTCTCGCGAGTGTAGTTTGCTTATATACCTTCTGGCGTGCGCCGCACTTTTTTCATTTAACGGTCTTGGGTTTGGAGTTCTGGGCTGATGGGTTGAGACGGTCTAAATTTGTTTAAGAGCCAGCAATTTAAGAATATACGAATTGTCTTTAGCTACGCAAAATTCATGCATTGAAGACTTGGCTTTTTTGCCTTTATACATGCCCGCACTAGAATCCGTGGAGTAAAATAACCCTGTCGCAGTTTCAGGTTGTATTGGCAAAGGGGCAACAGCTGTCTGGGTACTTTCTTTCGGCAGATGAATTCTGAGCTGGTGAATTGTACATAAGTCCACAGTAAGCAGTTCTGTAGCAAGAGTACTCACCTTGGCACCCTTATATCTTAGCTGTGTATACTATATACTATTGGGTGGTAAGAAACGTCGCCATATAGGTATAAACACGTGGACCATGGGTTTTTATCATCAGAAAAGTTGCCATTTTCTGTGCCTATGAAGATTCATGTATTTAACCAGTCTTCACTTTTGTTCCATCCATCTAATGCCCGTATGGTTCTTTGACATCAATGCCGCCAAATGATAACTTCATCCAGACTCCGCATACATCATTAACTCCGAGCAATGCCATGCCACCCGTCGTATGCCCATCCCGCCCGAATCTAACAGCGGACTTCGACCCCACCTCTGCTCACAGACAGATATTTAACCCCTTTGTACGGCTTTACTCCATCCCCTAAACCCCTACTCTTCCTCGAGTCAATGATCAGACTATCGACTTTCAGGCCGCTCGCCAACCACCCCTTAATTCCAAAACTAACCCTAGCGCTTGTAGGCATAAGCAGCTTATTCCTCGCGACTGTCTTGTCGTCCTTATCTTTAACTTTCTCCGCATCCACTTCTCCGGCCTTTGGTGGGGATGTACCTGCTGCCTGATACCCCTCCGTTTCGTCATATTGCTCAAACGTAAACGCATTACTGCTCCCCTCGTCGTCGTCATCAAAATTTCCTACCACAGAACAACGCAAGGTGGCTGTCCCCGCGCCAGCTTCCTTGATGGGAATATGCCACTCCAATGTTTTCGCGCCAGGCGCATACGTGGTATCGCCTCTCGATGCCCTAATCTCGCTCAAATTCCGTACGTCGGCTGGAATAGGCACTGTGAGTGTCAAACCCTCCAAGTTCGATTTCGGGGTACTCCCCCCACTGCCAAAGGCCGAACCGGATGTTGAGCCACCAAGGCGGGAAGGCCGTGCTCCCAACGAGGAGATGGATGAACTGCTCTGGCCAGGCCCGGGTGGGGGGGCAAGTAGCAGCCGTACTTCAAATTCCGAGCCAGTCGGTCCTAGAGAAGTCTTGACTTCAATAGAGACAGGGAGTTTGAGGCTGGTGTTGCTTGAAGAGCTGGTGAGGGAACTTGTTGGTAGAGGAAGGAGGTTAACTTCGTACCCCGCGAGAATGAACCGTCCATCCGGTGGTACAAAGCTCAGTTCGCCTGGATGGCTCCTCCAATGTGCTAATCTTACACACGGGTGGAAGACCGGCAGCTCCATTGTACTATCAATATTGTGTCTCCCGGATGGCGAAGATAGCGACAAGAGGACATCCGGCACGCCGGAGACCTTGGCGGTAAATGCGATTGAGCCTGTGGCAAAGGCCGAGAGGGGTCGCCCAGACGGCGCTATTATCACTGACAAGGTTTCCACTATATCGACGTAGAGTTCGTTGGATGTGTGTTTAACGTTTGCTCTCCGCCAGGGAAGTGCTGGGGTGGAGGTGGGACCGAGAGAGGATATTCCTGGCATTTGAGTCGGGGCATTCGAAGAAAATGGCGCATTACTATAGAATGAGTCAGTATAATCCCCATGGAACCATAGTAGAGTGTCGTCTTACCCTGGAAGATTTATGCCACCAAGGAATTTGCCAATCCAACCTTCTACTTCCACGAGATCCCGGAGCGCATTCCCCTCCGTAGTAGACACCACGCCAGTGTCGCACATCTCATTGAGAAGCTGCGCGACAACATCGTAACTGCTTTCAATCTTGCTTGCCAGTAATGGTGTCCCTAGAAACTCCTCGAACACATCTATGACCCGATGTAGGAACTCGAGCGCGAGGAGAGGTTCGATCTCGGAGGAGGTTGTGAGGAGGAAGAGTAGGTTCGCATGTGAGAGGTTGAAGAGTAGAGTGGGAGGATTTGTATTCGGAAGATAAATTAGTGATGGCCGTGGCTCGGGGTGCGCGAGATATAGAGGAAGCAACTGTGAGGGCGAGAGTGGGCGACCAGTGTAGGTATGCGACAGAAGAGGGCGGCTTTATGAGAGTCAGTCACGCGAGGAAAGGGGGGCTGGCAGAGTATGAACAACTGACTGGTGATCTTCAAAGATATGGAGAGCCTCAATAACACCACTCATCCTTGGAGACGGGGAGGGTTTCCAGGACTCTTGGTCGTGCGCGAACGTGGAATAATGATGTCTTGACTTGGAGCTCCACAGTATAACTGACGTGGGGTTCCTGGCGCGGCCGCATCCCGCTCGAGCTATAGCGCCGAACCCCATTTTCGGGGCTCATGGACATTTTTGAACTGTATCAACGTCGGCGTCGCCAACCTCACCAGGACTACCCTATTCACGTTCGACATATTGTGCCACAATGTTCAATAAATCCAACCCGACTATCCCGCCTGTGGCCTCTCTCGAGCGCCCGGAGCCATTAACAACTGTGCTGGCGAACGACAAGGAGGAATTTCGCGACGACTGTACGCCCTGCCGAGTCACTGGAGCTGCAGCATTCGCCGGGCTTGGTATCTACAGCTACTACTCTGGTCATGCACAGCTTTTGGCGCAGCAGAAGGCAATTGCGAAAAGTGGGAGCATGTTTGGGTTAAAGAGCAGGCAGACAGGCATTACCGGCATTGCGATTACTCTTGTCGGAATGGGACTTTGGAGATTAGTCAACTAGACGACTGGGACACGGCCAAGGATGACGCCAATATATGGGAATATAAGCCTTTGCGGGCGAAAGCTGGAAGTTCTCAAACTGCCCAAGATGGGCCAATTGTCAAACTCAACTCAATCCGCAAGATGTCCAAGATTTGCCTACTCAGTAATAAGTTATTGCGGGACGGGATATTTCTCGACGGCAGAATGAGCACCGTCTTCGATAAAGGGGAGGGGAAGATGTTATGTTTAGCTTTTCAGCTGCTGGGGATGCGAAGGCGAACAACACTTGACGAAGACTTCGGGGATATCACAATGCGAAACCTGAACGCCAAAGTTTATTGTCGATTCGAATACAGCTGCGGCTCTTGGAGTAGTGGCATAGGGGAAAAGTATGGAGTGTGACGATATTTGTACTTGTATAATAAGAAACCTGCCCGGGGGGCATTGTAGAATATAAACGGATACCCTAGAGTGTTGCATGACACGAGTTTTTTCAACATTTATCGCAATCTAATATAACTTGCGCTTTGCTTCCAGTATCATGTACAGCGTGGTGGCAAAAGCTTCTGAAAGATGCTTATGCTGATTTATCTTCCTATGCGTTTCCCTGTAACATCTTCACCAACCTCTTTCCATGCTCTCCCCCCAAGAAATCTCCCCCAGGTCCATCCTCTTCTCTCTCAATCTCCACTGCTGCTCCATATCCCTTCATCAGCATCTCCTCATCGACCTTCATACCCGCCTCTACTAAAGTTGCCACCACCCCTCTAATCCTCGCAATCTCTCTCCTGGTTTCTGCAGCAATCTCGTCGTTTTGACTGCTGTACACCGTGCTGTTGGTACTCTCCTCAATCCTCGTAATTCCCACTTCCGGCTTATCCTCATCGGCTGTTTTGATATGCTTGGATATCCAGATATAACCATTAACCCCAAGAATCACATCCACTGGGCCCCCTCCATTTGCCGTCTCAACAGTCCACACCTGCCGCCTACTCCTGACCACACCACCGCCACCTCCCATTCCTGCCACTGACACAAAAACTCCATTCCTTAACTTCCCATACTTCAAGCTCCTAGTATGTAAACTCGCGCTCCCGTCATGAAACAAGGACTGCACCTCGCACACAAGCAGATCCCCCTCAGACAGGAATGTTCTGATCTGGAGTTCATCCGTCTCTGTCCTTTTCCGTAGAATTCCCCCGGGAAGATTGATTGCCGAGAGAGGAAGCGCAGCAAGTAGCGGAGCGCCAATGTCCACACGCCAGCGTCGGGATTGCACCTCGATGATGCGGCCGACAACCAGGTCACCGATTTCGGGGGTGTAGCGCGCCCGTAAGGGTCGCACGGAGAGAAGCTTGTTGGTTTTTTGAATAGTGCCAGCGACGGTTGCGAGGATGGCTGCGGTGGAGGGTTCGACGTAGGTTCCGTGACCTCTGTAGGCTGTCAGAGACTATAGCATTTGGGCACTGGATCGGGTAGTGCCCTGGGTTAAGCAGTAGAAAAACTTACCTCATCCATTGGGGGTCATCTGTGACTACTTCGCCGGGGGTAACTATGCTTGTTGATCCTGCTCGTCTGGCGCGCTTCTTGGGGCGCATATCCAAATCTCCATCGAGGTCGGCGCCTCCGTCGGACCCTGAGTCTGAGGAGGAATCGTAGTCTACATCCTGGATCGGAGGAGCGGGGGGTAGTATTGTAATCGCCATTATGCAAAAAGAGGTCCAGCTGGGCCTTCAAGTTATGGTAGGAGTGATCGTGAAGCTTCAAGTAATTATTTGGATCTCGTTGGAAACAAAGATATCGAAGTTGCACTAGCCAATCAGAATGTTTATTTACTGTCAGCCTTGCCTACCACCACAATTTCAGCCTTGTCATTTGGAAGCAAGAACCATAGTAATCCGAACGTTTATATTCATTGAGTATAGTATGACGAAAGCATTAAGGGTCCTTAATTCTGCGGTATATGTTTATGGTGGGATTATTTTATTTGCTAACCGTCAAATTCATCGTGTTGTCTGTATTTACCATCCAGCATCGGGTGAATTATTGCACCAGTTCACTGCTAATAACGGTCAATTATTTGGACTAGATTACATTCTCATTATTTATGGGCTATTCACTTCACTATTATTATCCTCGCCGTTATCATGTCATGAATAGATGGCCTCGTTTTGATACAGTGGTTGGGAGAAGTGAGGGGCAAACTTGGTGTCCATAAAATTATTGATGCGGGGCAAAACCCACAACCAGATGCGACAGGCAATTGGGTATGGAAAACGATAACATTCGCACAAGGCCTGCTGTTTACTTGGCTGTAATACCCATTTAGTTTCTTACGTCCTGTGGACTATGGGTTACGGTATCAACCATCAACCCTAATTCTCCACCCGTTTATTATCCCACAGGATAACTTGAAATCAGATTTGGGGGTTGGTTTGAAACAGGGTATTGATATAACTCTGCTCGCTATGTACAAGCCATTCTTCCTTGGAATAAATATACCAGTTCCGATCGATGGGCAACCTAACCGATACCACAGCCCACAATCAATTCCGTGCCATGTAATACCTGATTCCTTCCACCTGTCTATGTTCCCCATGTGCATACTCCAGGGACCCCCGTCCCTCCACCAGCCTGCCTCAATACTGAGTTGAGTGGCAAACCCCCTTTAGGCCTTCCTGTAAATGCAGCACCCACAACCTTGTGCCGCTAGATCCATCACTGAACAGAGCACCCAAAGGTATAATATTAACCTTGGGTATTGCAATCGGACGCATAATATGTGTCCATGGAGCGCTAGATGCAAACTCCATTTCAGAGTATGCCCGGGAACGTGGTATTGAAGCCGGTGCTCTTGAAGGTACGATAATAAACCATTCCTAGCAAAATGGTGGTCTCAGGCGAACCGCGAGCGCTTCCCACCCCCACCAAACCCATCCTTGGACAAATCTCCAATATCAAAGAAGTCACCAAAGTTTATCTTTCGCTTTTGGCCGGTGCTTCCGCTGACGTGACTTCTTGCGTTGTTCCTCGTGCTGTGTCTTCCCCTACCCACTTGCCTCGAACCCGTTCGATTTGATCGTGATATTGTGATAGAGGTAGGCGCAGGCGCAACGACGGTAGCATCTGCCGCTGCTTGGTTGCCTTGGTCGGACATATCTGCATCTTGTGGATATTGGTGTGTAGATCGGAAAGAGAAGCTGCTTGTCGGTGGGAGGACAGTGATCGCGGGTGGCGATGGGAGTTCCTCCACAGGTTCCGGCACTTCTAATATCGGTGGCACTGATTCAAGGCGTACTGGTGAGCTGTTACGTACTGGAACACTGGCGACATTTGGTTTCTTCTGTGCGACTGGGCTTGATGCGCGCTCTTTGTCCATTTCGTCGTCGCTGTCAGGAATCGGATCTCGGCCATCGAGTCGTGCTGTAGCCCACTGTCGAACTTTCCAACCCTCACCGTCAGACAAGCCGATGTCTTCTTTGTCGAGATATGTGAGCAAGTCGTCGAGTGCATCTTGGTAGCCTTCCGCCCGTAGTTTTGTCTGATCTGAGGCGGCTGTTTTGTAGAGTTTTGTGACGGAGAGAGCAGCATCTTTAAATGCTTGTAGAAGTTGCTCTGGAGGGTTTGGAGTCTGCTGCTTCGGCGGGGAAGCACGAGGCAAAGACGTGTTGAGACTCCTCATGGAGTCCATCTTCGGTTTGTTGTTCGATCCGGTCGGACGGAGGGGTACAAATGAAGGTTGCTGATTTTGGTACGATACACCTTGCTCGAGATCTCTTGCAGTACCAAGTTTTGCTTTCGAAGTGACTGCAATATCAGAAGAGATAAGTTGATGAAGACGGAGCTCCGAATGTCTTTGTCGTAGTCGAGGGGTAGTCGAGTATGACCTGCTGTTAAGACCTGTACATGTGACGAAGCGGCAACACCAGAAGTAAAGTTGATGTTGAAGTTTCTTCCCGAGGTTCTGCCGGATACTCTAAACAAACAGGTCAGAAATATATAAAAGAAAATAAGAACAAAAAGAGCAAAGTATAACACGCAGAAATGAGTGATAGATATTGTCGGTGATATTAGAGCAGGTTTGCGCATGATTCACACATGATTCAATCTAATCATTATTGCTCTGAATCACCGTTCACGTGACTATCTGTCACGTTGACGCGGCTGTGTGTAAGGCTGTGGCGGGCAGGCGCCTCGCGAGATCGAGGTCGCGACTTTTTGAATGTGTGATAGGTTTTCCTCTTTCTACACCAACTGAAGTCCAACCCATCAACAAAGAGACACTTTTTCATCACGTCGCGATCGTGAATCATCCTTTGGCACCTCGAAAGGATTTGGAGACCACAACGAACCCATCCCGCTTCTCCTCCCCTGCCGCCTGGACTGAGGTTGCGCGACCATGGCGCCTTCACGATCAGGTCGCCTTAGCGGAGCGGATACAGATAGCTCAATGGCTGATGCATCCGATCTGAACATAAAATCGCGTGTCGACGCAATGGTAAGCTCTATTTTATGTACCAATTCCAGAACGCCGTATCTGGGGCGCGTTCAACCCCTGGTTCGATTCTGATAAGCGGCCCATGACTTACACATGATATTGCAGGATATCGACGAAACGCCAGATTATACGGAAGACTCCGATACCAACCCAAATACGACTGCAAGCAGCGTGGTGGGCGAGCCAGTTGATGGAAGGAGGAGACGCTCTGAGGCGACACAGCTGCGGCGGAGCGTATTCGGCAAGAAACACGATCGTTTGGGCCAATCCCAGGTAAGTGATCCACAGCGATCGTGGTGTCTTGGAGATTCATACTTATCTCCTATTGTAGGAAGATGATTCAATTAGACGATTCCGCTACTTATTGGGCCTGACGGACCTCTTTCGGCATTTCATTGAGACGAACCCAAACCCGCATATTAAACAGATTATGGTAGAAATCGATCGCCAAAATGAGGAGGCTGCAGAAGCGAAGGCAAAGAAGGCTAGCCGTGCTGGAGGAGCTGCCAACGAAAGGCGCCGAAGAACAGAAGCCGAGGAGGATGCGGAACTGCTCAAGGATGAAAAGCAGGGCGGATCTGCAGACACTGTGTTCAGAGAATCGCCCGGCTTTGTTAAGGGTGGTACCATGAGAGACTACCAAGTCGCAGGCTTGAACTGGCTCATCTCACTTCACGAGAATGGTATATCGGGAATCCTGGCAGACGAGATGGGACTTGGCAAGACACTTCAAACAATCTCGTTTCTGGGATACCTACGCCACATTATGGACATTACCGGGCCACATCTGGTCATTGTACCAAAATCAACCCTCGACAACTGGAAGAGAGAGTTTGCAAAGTGGACCCCAGAAGTAAACGTGCTGGTCCTACAAGGAGCTAAAGATGAGCGAAATGCTCTCATCAACGAGCGACTCGTAGATGAGAAGTTCGACGTCTGCATCACCAGTTATGAGATGATTCTAAGAGAAAAGTCACATCTGAAGAAATTTGCGTGGGAGTACATCATCATTGATGAGGCTCATCGTATCAAGAACGAGGAGTCATCTTTGGCACAAGTCATTCGACTTTTCAACTCGAGGAACCGTCTGCTCATCACAGGAACGCCTCTCCAGAACAATCTCCACGAGCTTTGGGCCCTTCTGAACTTCTTACTCCCCGACGTCTTTGGCGATTCCGAGGCTTTCGATCAATGGTTCTCTGGCCAGGGCGCTGACCAAGATACCGTAGTCCAGCAACTCCATCGTGTTCTTCGACCGTTCTTACTGAGACGCGTGAAGAGCGATGTCGAGAAGAGCCTGCTGCCAAAGAAGGAGGTTAATTTGTATATTGGAATGTCTGATATGCAGGTTAAGTGGTACAAAAAGATCCTCGAAAAGGACATTGACGCTGTCAACGGTGCTGGAGGCAAGCGAGAATCAAAGACGCGACTGTTAAATATCGTGATGCAGTTGCGAAAATGCTGTAACCACCCATATCTTTTTGAGGGTGCTGAGCCAGGGCCTCCGTACACAACCGACGAGCATCTCGTTGTAAATGCTGGCAAGATGGTTATGTTGGACAGGCTCCTAGGGAGATTACAGAAGCAAGGTAGCAGAGTCCTTATCTTTTCCCAAATGAGTCGTCTTCTCGATATCCTGGAGGATTATTGTGTCTTCAGAGAGTTCAAATACTGCCGTATCGATGGATCCACTGCTCACGAAGATCGTATCGCCGCCATTGACGATTACAACAAGCCTGACTCTGAGAAGTTTGTCTTCCTTCTGACAACCAGAGCTGGTGGTCTCGGAATCAACCTTACTAGCGCCGATATTGTTGTTCTTTACGACAGCGATTGGAACCCCCAGGCTGATTTGCAAGCCATGGACAGAGCTCATCGTATTGGCCAAACCAAGCAAGTTGTCGTTTATCGTTTCGTCACTGAGAACGCTATCGAGGAGAAGGTCCTTGAGCGCGCAGCACAAAAGCTTCGTCTTGATCAACTTGTTATTCAGCAGGGCCGCGCGCAGATCGCTGCGAAGGCCGCTGCAAATAAGGATGAATTGCTGAATATGATCCAACACGGTGCCGAGAAGGTGTTTAATACCAAGGGTGCAACCGGGATTCTGGCGCAAAAGGGGGCAGAGATTGGGGATGATGACATTGATGATATCCTCAAGCACGGCGAGAAACGGACGGCCGAGTTGAATGCTCGATATGAAAAATTGGGCATCGACGACCTCCAGAAGTTCACATCAGAATCTGCTTATGAGTGGAACGGCCAGGACTTCACCAACAAGAAGAAGGAGGTTGGTATCTCCTGGATCAATCCCGCTAAGCGTGAGCGCAAGGAGCAGTCTTACTCCATGGACCAGTACTACAAACAAGCCCTTTCTACTGGTGGGCGAACTGCAGACGCAAAGCCTAAAGCCCCACGAGCACCAAAACAGATTGTCATCCACGACTACCAATTCTTTCCCCCTATGCTCCAAGACTTGCAAGACCGCGAGACTGCATATTTCCGCAAGGAAATTGGATACAAGGTACCACTGCCTGATGGACCGGAGGAAGATTTGTCCGATAGAGAAGGCGAACGAGCCCTGGACCAGCAAGAAATCGACAATGCTACACCTTTGACCGAGGAAGAGCAGGCCGAAAAACTGCGTTTGTCAGAGCAAGGATTTGGCGATTGGAACAAGCGAGACTTCCAGCAGTTTATTAACGGCTCCGCAAAGTATGGCCGTAAGAATTACGATGCCATTGCCGAAGAGGTCGACAACAAGACTACTGCGGAAGTCAAGGCCTACGCTCAGATCTTCTGGAAGCGCTACACCGACCTTAATGACTACTCAAAGTATATCAATCTCGTCGAAGCTGGTGAGGAAAAGACGAAGAAGATTGAACACCAACGCCAGATGCTGAAGAAGAAAATGTCACAGTACAGAGTTCCTCTGCAGCAGCTTAAGGTGAACTACTCGGTGTCGACTACAAACAAGAAGGTGTACACGGAAGAAGAAGATAGATTTCTTCTCGTCCTTTTGGACCGATTTGGAATTGATAGTGAGAACATTCACGAGCGTATCCGAGATGAGATCCGCGAGAGTCCCCTCTTTCGCTTTGACTGGTTCTTCCTCAGCCGAACGCCTCTCGAAATCAGCAGAAGGTGCACTACATTGCTCACCACCGTCGCTCGCGAGTTCGAGGAGACTCAACCAAAGGCAAACGGTGCCAACGGCAAGACCAAGCGTGAGCCAGAGGAGGAGGATAACGATGAAGACAGCGTTCATGATACCGCACCCGCAAAAAAGAAGTCAAAGAATGTCAAGGTAGGTCGCCAGCATACTCGGCTACAGCGTACACAAACTAACTTCATATAGAATAAGGCAATTGACAACTTAAAGCCTGGAAGCAAGGCAACATCAGCCGCGCCATCATCCCGAGCCTCCAGTGTTGGATCTCCTGCCCCAGCACCATCAAAGAGCAAGTCAAAGGGAAAGAAGAAATAGGCTTCTATGAGATAGGAGTAATTGAGTCTTTATTCCCTAGCACTGGGCTGGGACGGATTTGAAAAGACTACAGGGGGGCAAGGCGTAAAGGTGGGGACTTTGTACAGCGTATTAGATACGGGGGATTGTGGAATGGGGGATGATCTTCAACGATAACTGTACTCTATTATCCAGAAGTAATACAATGAGATTAAGTGTTACGAAGCTACTTGATGCATATGCTGATAACGTTAAAGCTGGTTGGAAACTTCCATGTCCTCTCTACGACGGATTAATATAGTTCCGTCAACGATGTTGCTGATTGATGGTGTCGCGCCCTGACAAGGGGGACAATTTAGGCAGCTGGGTATCTGTGATATCTTATAAGCAGGCCCTTTGCCACTTGCTACGCCACAAAAACCCCAAAGAATCATCGCACCGCAGCAGACACTGACCACCCTGGACAACTTCCCGGTGCAATGGCCCCTTTATACGCGCCATTCTCTGTAAATGAGTCGGGACATCTTGAAGTGTCATCGATCCACTCACTTTACTACGAAGAGTGCGGTAATCGCGCCGGTGTTCCTGTACTTTTCGTCCATGGTGGGCCAGGAGGAGGAATAGTAAATGATGATAGGTAAGATAATCCCTCAAATATTTATAAATATATATAATCTATACCATTTCCATGCTGTAATGTTGGGCTAATAAAATACCAGACGATATTTTGACCCCTCCTACTACCGGAGTATTCTGTTTGATCAACGAGGCTCAGGAAAGTCTACCCCACACGGATGCCTAGAAGAGAACACTATGTGGGACCTGGTATCAGATATCGAACTTCTACGCCAACACCTTGGTGTCGAAAAATGGTTGGTCTTTGGCGGTTCATGGGGCTCTGCACTGTCACTTGCATATTCGCAGAAGCATCCCGAGAGTTGCTTGGGTTTGATCCTGCGCGGTATTTTTACGCTCAGGAAACAGGAGCTAGGATGGTTCAATCAGAAAGGCGCAGATATGCTATATCCGGATTACTTTGAGAAGTATAAAGCGGCTATACCGGAAGATGAGAGGGGTGATATGATCAAGGCGTATTATGAAAGGTTAACAGGGGATAACGAGGAAGAGAAGCTAACATGGTAAGCTACTTCCTCCATCCCTACTTCCTTTAGTTCTATAGAATTAAACGTACTGACATGTTGACTGGTAGTGCAAGGGCTTGGTGTACTTGGGGAAGTACAGCAAGTAAGCTGTTGGTTGACCCTGACTATATTCAGATCGACAAAGATCCAAAGGAGTGAGTATACCCCCGTCGCCTCTCACGCCCCGACAAGCCTGGCTTATAGATATTTAGGGTGCTGGAATTTGCCCAGATCGAATCCCATTTCTTCGTTAACGGCGGCTGGATGCGGGAGGGCCAACTGATTGAAGAAGCACACAAAATTAGCCACCTCCCTATCGTCATTATTCAGGGTAGATACGACATGATATGCCCAGCTAAGACCAGCTGGGAATTATATCAAGCTCTTGGAGGGGCAAGCAATTCAAATGTGGAGTATAAGATAATTAATGGCTGCGGACATAGTGCCTCCGAGAAGGGGATCGAGGAAGGACTGGTTGATGCCGCTGAGAAGTTTAAATTCATTCTTAAGTAAGATAATGAAGAATACATTGTGAGAGCCTCATGCTGAAGGCAGATTTTTAGGGGCGATACGGGCGACATGGGGCGATAACGACGAAAACAGCACTATAATCATACGCATTTGATGCTGAAAATAGTACTCGCATTGCTAGCCTATCACTGTAGGGAATATGGTCTACCTGTGGCAATCTCAGTAGAGTTTGTCCAGGATTGAACGCAGGTTCTCTGGAATCTCAGGCGGCTGGTACGACGGAATGGATTCTTCCTCTTCCATTGCGTCTTTCCACGCATCGTGGGACTCCTCCCCTATAGTGTCCAAGTCCAAACCTTGTCTGATACCACCAAAATCAGCCCTGATGCCACCTCCACTGAAGGCAGCCTTTCCGCCTCCTACAGCGGAGTGGGACTTAGCCTTTTGTTTCAACTGCTTCTTCCAGACCTCCAATAGAGTGTCTAGAATCTTCCTCATGGTTTCTTCATCGGTATTTTCATAGCAGACTTGCACGATTGCGCCGAGGTCATTCTCGGTCAGGTTTGTGAGGTCGACGGATGAGATCATCAGGGACACCGCGAGCACGTTCTTAGTCGCCGCCGTCAAGGTGTCGCTCGTGAAGCTGTATATGTAAAGGTGCATGTCGATGCGGTACGCGTACCCGAGCTTGCCAACAGTAACAAAACTATAGCCATTGCTCAGCTTAATCCTGCTTCTAGGCTGGGGGAAAATTTCTACAAAATAATAAGATAAAACATACTACTTGGTTTCCTCGTTTGAGTTGGCAACCGATGACCCAATCAGGGCGTCTAGTGAAGCGCCTAGCACATCCCCTATCGCATTTGCAATGTCCCCATTAGCAAACGATTTGTATACCTTAGAAATATGATCAGAAATCAGCTTGGCATCATAGTCGACGGAGCACTTGATGACCGTGTCTTCTCGTAAGAACTTGCTGACGTTGATCCGTGTCGTGTCCGACGTGTCCCTTTTTGCCACATATTAGCTCAATCACCAAGTTATGAGCGTAATAATTTCTTCAGGGATCTAATTTACTTCACTTGAGTTTTGAAAAGCATCGTTTGCAATTTGGCGATGTCCACCAGCGAGTTGAGTGCGTCGTTTGTCGTCTTTTCGACCTCGGCACCCTGATTCTTGACCTCCGATCGGATGGCGGAGAGAGCGACACCCATGACTGCGGTAGGAGAGGTTGAGTAGGTGTTAGTAAGGGTTGCTTATTTGATCAAATGTGAAAAGGGAATATCAGGATGCTGTTGAGATATGTAAAATAAAGGCGGCAAAGGGGGATATAGGGCCATATATATATATAGTACAGAAGATCAATAGCCTGACTGGTAGCAGCGCCACTCAGCGATCAAATGGTAACTTACAGGTAGGAAAAACATCAAAGCAAGCCTTAACTCGGTTTTCCTAACTGAGTGATCAGTCGGAAACCCTGAAACTTGAGGGATCCGAGTCGGGCATACACATAGAACCAATATATCTACAAACATTATAGACGTACACAATGCATGTAGAGTTATTGACTATACGAGATTCGATTGAGTTTACATTACTGTTTTATTGGGCCATCCTTCCACCTGTATTTTCGGCATCCTGCTGTGAAATTCACAGCAGTCAAACAAGTAAGCCGTATCGTAATACCAGTTTCGAGTGTTGTTAACTTCTGACACGTGCGTACTACCTGAGTTTACGCACATTAAGGCTGACGAAAAGCTGTGTAGCATACAGAATACGTAATGCAGAATTAATATGCAACTCGCTCGAGGGATGACAGTCAAGGCAAGAAATCAGCTGGATAAAGCATATCCCAATCACCTCACACTGCGGAAGACAGACTTTGGAGTATTTACTTATTTACAGCACTGAAATCTAATGATGCACTTTGTCAAATGAAGCAGCTCTTTAGAAAGTACCCCCTTGTAGTGTTCCTATTACAAAAGAGATATATTTGCCTCCCGTCTAAATTGAAAAAGCTAAGTGGATTTCATAGCGGACTGTGCAGTATAACTAGAGCAGCTTACTATTGTACTGCATCGTGTAAGGCAGCGACGTAGGTAGTTACAGGAAGCACAACGTCTTCCTATTTGCGTTATCCGTGAGCCTTTCTTGCCTCTGAACTTGGAAGTGTGTGCTAGTGTGATCTGTGTTGGCTGGTCGTATCTTTCATCTACATGTTTATTTCCTGGCCTTGATAATATTGGTTCTTAGCTATGCATATACGTCGTACATTGTAACTAGAAATATGCCACCCTAACTGGATCCAGGAAAAATAAGCGGCTCGTCAATAATGAATGGAGGTAATGAGGATAGAACCCGGTATTATTTATAGTGTTGTCAGGGCTGAGGACGACCCGAACCTTTCTTGCATATATCCTAGCCTATCCAACTCCTTGAATGTTTGTGGTTTGGCCGGCTGGGTGCCAACTGGTGCAGCTGGGGGTTGGGCCGGGACAGATACAAGGGGTTGTAGATAGGGGATGATCTTCAAAGATATTCGAACTCAACTACGAAGTAAACAATAATATTAAAAGTCAGGTTGGATACAGTTGATGTATTTGCTAATAAACATAAAAGACTGATAAATGTCAGGCTAGATACAGTTGATGTATTTGCCAATGAATATAAAGGCTGATAAGCTTTTACTCTGCCATTCTTCCGCTGTAATCGCCTGTCGTTTGAGGCAACACTACACTTTTAGAAGCTAGAGATTTAATTAGTAGCAGCTAAAGATTAAAACTGTCTATTGTGAAGTTTTTACACAATGCTTGTTTGTGAACTTGTGTTTCTTAGGGGTTAAATCAAATTTTCGTGGTGGACTTCTTTATTGATATCAAAACTAAGCAAAAAAATAAATAACAAAAATACTATAGCGGGTATTATATTGAGACGCGACGAACGCTCTACTTTTTAGACCTCAATCTATATTCTCAGCCAAAAGAAGGAGTCTAACTCTATCCCTAATATACCTACTCGAAATTTCCGCTTAAACTCTCTCGACATGTGCCAAAACCTGCTGTGGCTTCTCGTCAAACTCTACTTCCAGGGCATCAAACCCCCTTGGTAGATTACTCGCCACGCGCACGGTATCGAAGATTGATTCTGACTGGACAAAGATGTCATCAATCTCTTCAAGAGAGAGACCCTGAGTCTCTGGATAGAAGAAGTAAATGACGATGCATCCTGCCGCACTGCATACTGTAAAGACAATGTAATATTTCCAAGCGATCGAGTTGATTGCGACAGGTGTGACCTCGGCTACCATAAAGTTGAAGAACCAGCTTGTGGCCGCCGCCAAACCTGCGACCTTGTGTCGAATTCCTAATGGCGCTATCTCCGAGGCGTACATGAAAGGGACAATGAACATGCCGATGGGCAGCGAAAACATGGCCGCGAAGTAGAAAAATAGAGTTGCCTTGGCTGCGACCGGATTCGATAAGTTCGAAGAAAGACCACAGACCGCACCCTGACACACAACCATGCTAAATGTTGAAAAGAACATCAGCTTGCGCCGCCCAAATCTTTCGATTAAAAATATTGCAGCAATCCCACCCATGGCTAGTGTAATATTCAAGGAGCCTGCTAGAATCCTAGCTACGCTACCGGAGTATCCTAGCGTGCCTTCTAGGATAGTGGTGGAGAAGAATGGAATAACGTTGATTCCCGTTAGTTGGGTTGTCATTGTAATGCCACAGGCTAGTATGGTGCGATGTAGGTGACGATTCTTGTTGCGAGAGAAGATGTTGCCCGAATATTCATTTTTGTGGTTCTTGTCACGCTGAAGTGCTCCATGAATGGCGGCTACTTCCCTTGCCACCTCAACAGATTCCACATCACGATCCAATAACCTGGACATGATTACGGCGGCCTCTTCGAGCCTCTCCTTCTTGACCAACCATCGCGGAGACTCGGGGAGAAGTGGGTACATCGAGAGTAGGATGATAACGAAAAGCAACTGAAAAGCAATGGGAAATCTGTAGTTGATGGCGCCTGTGGCGTGGAAGAAACCAAAATTAACCCATGCGGCCAGTGCGATCCCGCCGAGAGCAAAGGCTCCCTCAATTGAGACAAGACGCCCACGCCTGCTTGCTTCAGCTGTCTCACTAACGTACATGGGAACTGTGCCTGTGTAAATACCGACACCCAGCCCTGTTTGTTTTGCGTGAGAGGGTATTCGACCGGAGCTGTGATGACTAGGTATAAGATTCCTCACCTGAGATAATTCTGCCTGCAACGGTCTGTCCGAACGAGTATGTACTTGCCTGGACAATGCCTCCCACTAGAGCAATTCCCCCAGCAACGAGCATGGTCTTTGGTCGCCCCAAGCGGTCACCAATGAAGAGACACGACAATGCACCAAAAGCACACCCAATTTCGTAGATGGACACGACGAGCCCTGAGATCGTGTATTAGCAAGATGAATGATGGGGGTTGAGACTCCTTAGTTAGTCGAAGATGAGGTACCTTGAAGCGTCGCGTTATGGGCTTGTTCTGCTCCAGTGGTATTGAGGGTATCGATCTGAGGGAGCACTTCAATGAAACCGTCTAGGGTCAGGAGTCCATTCATCATTGACTGGTTGTATCCTTGAAGTAAGAAGGCAACAGCACCGATAATCGCGATCAGGCGCTGAAGCGCAATGCCTCGTATAGTTCGCAGCCCCATGATGCCTCTCTTCAAATTGGTATTATATTTGACGGATAAACAGTAGCAGTGCTCATTAGAGAGCCCCACAATGAATGATAATTTCCCCACGGGGAAGAACCGACTATTATATGAGCGAACAATGCGGGGCACAATGCGGGGATCACTACGTACGCAAGTAACAGGGAGGTGAAGTAGAGTGCTAGTATTCCTGGGGTTGTACTACTAAGTTCTCGGAATGAACAAGCTATCGTACATGGTTCCCCACAACTCGGGGAAGCTTTAACTCTGATGGAGGCTTGACTTTCCTTGCCGTTGCTTCCGTATGACTGCGACATCGCTCTAAGAGGAAAGGAATGATGGCGCCTAAGCGGAGTCGCCGGTATCGGCTCGGAGAGAAGCCGAAGCTAACATCTACACCGCCGTCTTTTACTTCCCACAAATCACTAGCTGTAATACAGCAGCTATGCGACTGGTCAAGGCCCTGCAACTGTCAATGCCGGGCTGACTTGTGCCGAGTCGTCGTCAGTGTCGCAACGACATCAACAAGTCGTGTCCTGACAAGTGGAATTCGAGTTTAATAGCTAGTGGCTGAGGTGGAATCTCAGGTTGCCTCGACTACAATGCTGTTCCTTACGCCGCCTCACTCGACTTTGCTTCGTTAGGTACCAATGGTGGGCACAATGGCTCAGCTGGTTATGACTTCCTCCTCTATCGTCCTGAAGTTGTCAACGACTTTGGCTATCAATCCATCTACGTTGAAGCGAGGTAGGAAAGCAGATTGTGCAGCAATACTGCGGCCAATCTTCTCGCCACAATTACTATTCCGGCTGTAGCACGAGAGGGCGCCAAGGTATTAAGGAGGTGACTATGTACCCCAACGACTTTGATGGCATTCTGGCGGGCTCTGCTAGCGTACACTGGTTTACTATCGTCTCAGATTACGCACTCCTAGCGAGACTCTCTAGATGGCCTGATATCAGCTCGACGAGTTATGTTCATTAGGCATAATGGGAAGCTATTGCTGCGGCTTCATGGACAGTTTGCTTTTCTGCCTTGGGGGCTTAGAGCAGATACGAGCAGCTGGTCTGTTAATGTTGCTAATGGCACTCCAAGTGTTGGTTCTGTAATTGAAGTAAGACAGTTTTTCATAAATCAAGCGGCTATCTCATATACGGCCTCTTGTCATTTTTTTTAAAAAAGTATAAAACTGTACGTGAGATTCTACTATGCTAATCTGCCCTCTTCTATAAGGCTATTCCATTGAGACTGTAGAGCATTTGCAGTGCTTAAATGCTGAATAATGGCTTCTGCCGTCGCCTTCGCACCTGATCTACCGAGGAAAAAGTAATGGCTGCCACGAACTGAAGCTGATAAAGTTCCAGGTGCAGAATGAACAAATTGTATGATATCACTCCACCGCGAAATGGTTGCAGTTGACTGAGGCCTGTCCTCAAACATGGCAGTCAGTTTCTGTGTCAGCAAGAAGGCCCACGTTGCTTTATCAGACAAGGAGTGACGCGCGTCTAGTTGACTTGTTGGCCACAGAGTAGAAATCCAAGGTAGGTAGGCAAAATCGTGAGCTGCTGAATCTTCGACAGAGCCTCCATTATCATCGATAAATCCACCCTTGCCATTATATTTGAGGCCCCATCCAAGAAGGCTTACTGGAGTGTGCCCGTAGTACTGGGAGTAATATATTTCAGGTGGTATAATCACCTTGTTGTTATTTATCTGCTCTTGTTCACGGAGCTGGGCCATGAACAATTCGGGCATTGTAGAAAAGGTTGCATAGCCCGCTTTAGTATTCCTCCTCCCTGTGGGGGGAGGCCTAATCCCGGGAATCCCTGGCGTTGCGGAAAGAGACACGAATAACTTGAGTTTCAACCTTTGTTTCTGGGCGGCTTTCGAATATGGTACGAGCAATCTTCCTCCCATACTCCAGCTGACAAGCACGATTTCACCGCAGAGCCGATTCTCATCAACCACAATCTTGGACACTGCTGCTGCCTGGCTACCCCATTCATTGATGCGAAATCCAGGAGCAACAGCAGGCATCAGTGTAGGCTCGCTCTCCAGGGGATATGAGATCCCTAGTGCTCCAAAGCCCATCCTGGTGAGCCAGGGAACTAGAAAGTCCTCTGGATCATATCCGAAATGGCCTCCATAGAAGATCCGCGCTGTATGGGCACCTCCAGGAATTAAGACCACCAGTGGCTTATCCTTATCGCCTGGGAAATATCTATACAGACATGGGCTGTTCGTAACCTGATCGAGGACTTCGCTAGGAAAGAGACATGGAGGTTCTATAGTCGTCATTCTGTACTGGAAACCAGGTGTCAAGCTCAGTCCTAGTATGAAAATGCAACTTTGAGGCAGCGTGCTACAATGAATACAGAATGTCTATGCCACGGCCGAGTTCTGCAAATAGATATGCCTCGCCAAATTTCGAGCGGCAACAGTTCTAAATGACCTTTTCGCTTGCAGGATTAAAATAACTCGGGTGTTACAACTCGAGGGTAGTTACGTGGCGACCCGTACGATTCTAGTGAGAGTGTTGCGAGTCGCTCTTCCGATATCGGCAGGATATCATTGAAGGCGATGAGGGGATGTACTAAGAAGGGGCTAGTTCTATATCTCTCCTAGCACCGCGGCAAACGCGGATACAGATGCAAGATAGCCCGCATAGCGACGGCCCTGTTATTATTATACCAACTCTGCTGTTTAGAAAGGCCTCTTTGTAAGAGGGTAGCTCGCCCGATATCGGCAGGATATTGTTAAAAGTGATAAATGGACGTAGCTATGACGGCCTGGCTCTGTCTCTCTCTCGGCACCGCGACAACGCAGATACAGATGCAAGATAACCCGCATAGCAACGGCTTTAGATGCAAAATAGCCCCGCATAGCGACGGGTTCCGTTCTTATAGCAACTCGGCAACTAGAAAGGCCTCTCTCACTAGAATGAATATATAATAACTGAAACAGCACCAGCTATCAAGGAGGTGAAAATCATACTACGCAATTTCACTTCTATAAATCTACAATAAATATTTTAAGAACTGAACAGAAGCCGCAATGGGTTCCACTCCTCCGTCGACTCCCTTTCCCTTCGCCTTTGGTATAACTCCGATCGAAAATGAAGTCTATAGAAACGTTTCTAAAGATCTTTCCGTAACAATCCAGAATGTCCGAGGGCGGATCCCTTCGCTAAAGGCATCTCTTCTACGAACAATGCTAAAGGAGTCTCAGCGGGACCCCTCGAAAATCATTGCAACATGCTGCTCTTACGATGGTTTGACATCGAGGTTATGCGAAGAGGCCGGCTTCCCAATAGTCTTCCTATCAGGCTACAACGTGGCGTCATCGCAGGGTCTTCCTGACAGTGGTTATATCGCTATGGAGGACATGTGTCACAAAATCCAGGAGACAGCACGACAGGTCTCTGTCCCAATATTTGTAGACGGGGATACTGGCTATGGCTCTCCTATGAACGTGAAGCGGACCGTTGAATGGTATGTCTAAAAGTAAAGCTGTTTGAGTATATTCAATTGCTGATGTTAACAGTTTTGCGCGCGCCGGTGCAGCAGGCATTATGCTCGAAGACCAGACCTGGCCAAAACGTGAGAATCTCTATCACTCGTGTTTTAACTCTGACGAGGCTGACTCCTGGTACAGGCTGTGGACATACCAAGGGTAAAAGCGTTGTCCCACGGGCCGAAGCAATCGCTCGTATTCAGGCTGCCGTAGATGGACGCAACACCGGCCAAGACATTGTGATTCTAGCACGAACTGATGCCCTAATCCATGGCTGGGAAGAGGTTGAAGCGCGAATTCGTGAGTTTGTACGCATTGGCGTCGACTTTGTCTTTATTGAGGCATTGCCAGACCGCGAGATGATGCACCGGGCTGTGAAGGCGTTCGACATACCTGTTATGGCAAATATAATTGAAGGAGGGAAAACGGAGAACTTAAGCGCGGTAGATTTGGCCTCCATAGGCTTTGCTATGGTGGCGTACCCGATTACATTGGTGGCTGCCCATTTGAAGGGCGTCAAGAAGGCCCTCACAGAGCTTAAGGAGAGCTTAACTGTAGGGCCGCCACCACTCATTATGAGCTTTGAGGACGTCTGTGAGGGAGTTGGGTTTAATAAATACTGGGATGGAGAAACACAATATGAATATTAGATATTGTTGGCTATAAGTACAGTTATTAAATTGAAATCCTCCGTTCCGTAGGCACAGTCTGGGGAGTTGCCGCTTCGTCAACTCTGCCATAACCACTAATTTACATGAAGCTATCGTTTCACTGCAAATTAAACTAGATTCAGAGTCCGCTAGCTCAAAGAAGTTGATGACGACTGATACCTCTGTGCTCTTTAAGTTACAATGGATGCAGTTATTCTGGTAAGGAATACGGGCCGCCTCAATTCATTCAATCCTTTGAGCAAGACAGACAGCCAAATAAAATCCGGCATTGATTACCGCGTGGCGTAGTAAGCCTGAAGATCATTTACCGAAAAGCGCTTGTTCCTGGTCGCGGAATGTTCTGTGCCGTAGTGTGCATCAGGGCCCATGAAGCCATGTGGAGCTACCCCGCATACTGAATACCACCCCATGTTGCTTTCGTTGCACCTGGAGAACTTCTGGCTCAGTATTCCTGGTCGCTGGCGGTAGCTTCCGCCTAGGAGGGGCTACGGACCGTCGGATTGGAGTGATGCCACTGGAGGCTTGATATTTTGCCGCTGCCTGCCAGGGTAGGTAAAGTTTAATATACAGGGCCGCGTCTGACTGGCCGATGGGCGATCTTCCGCCCATTCGCATGGACCAGCTTCATATATTTCACTATATCTAACATCGCACCTTTATTATACTTGTCCTCATTTCTATAACGGACGCCGATCCTCCGGCGACCGGCAGACACTGAGTGGAGAATGTCAATTGCCTATTATATCCTCTGACCGTATATAATGGAGGTATCCAAGGTATTTCAAACATATCTCTTCGCTACCACTTTCTTTCTATAGCTCTTAAAGACATCTTGAACTATCAAGAGTTGTTCTCCCTTCCATTTTCTTCAATTGGCAGTCTCTGGTACATCTTCGCCATGAAGCTCTCAGCGGCAACAGCAGCGGCGATCCTCGCTGGCCTGTCAGTGGCACTGCCAGCTGATTACGGCGTTTTCCCCAAAGGTTCTAATGCTCTCGTTTCTCGAGCAGCCAGCAATTCCAAGGTTGATGGTTTGCTCTTCAACATTGATGGTGAAACCAAGTACTTTGCCGGCACAAACTCCTACTGGATTGGCTTTCTCACCAACGATGCTGATATAGACCTCGTCATGGGTCACCTGCAAACTTCAGGCATCAAGATCCTCCGTGTCTGGGGTTTCAATGATGTCACGGCCGACACCAACGAAGTATGGTTCCAGTCTTTTGCCGGATCAGAGCCCGTAATCAACACTGGTGAGAATGGCTTGCAGCGATTGGATTACGTGGTCAAGAGTGCGGAGACATATGGAATCAAACTCATAATCAACTTCGTCAACAACTGGACCGACTATGGCGGAATGGCGGCGTACAACGCTTTCTACGGCATTACCCAACCGGCAGATTGGTACACGAACGTTGACGTGCAGACGCAGTACAAGAAGTATATTGAGGCGGTTGTTAGCCGTTACAAGTCTTCTACTGCTGTCTTTGCTTGGGAGCTGGCGAACGAGCCGCGTTGCAATGGATGCGATACGAGTGTGATCTACGATTGGGCGACGACTACTAGCGCCTATGTGAAGAGCCTGGATAGCGAACACATGGTCACGCTCGGTGACGAGGGTTTCATGAATGGCGGAGGTGATTCAAGCTACCCATACACGACAGGTGAGGGCATTGATTTTGCCCAGAACTTGGACATCAAGGATCTGGACTTTGGAACATTCCATCTATACCCTGATAGCTGGGGTGTATCCACCGACTGGGGATCTTCATGGGTTACTGACCACGCCGCTGCTTGCGCCGCCGCCAACAAGCCATGTCTGTTTGAGGAATATGGTAAGCATGTCCATTCCCACCACCTCAAATATTAAACATAATCGGGCCCCGCTAACCGAATCCAGGCTATCCGAGCGACCACATTGCCATTGAGGCCCCTTGGCAATCTGCAGCCCTGAACTCTGTTGGTGTGGCTGCCGACGCCTTCTGGCAGCTCGGTGACACCATCTCCACCGGCAAGACCCACGACGACACAAACACAATCTACTACGGTAGCGATGAGTGGACCGCACTGGTCACCAACCATGTTGCGGATATTGACGCCAAGTATGGTGGCGGCGGCGGCAACGGGACTGCGCCGGGAAACGGAACCACGGTCTAAACGTCTTCATAAAGAGAGTTTTACCATCCACATAGCCGGCTACGCTGTGCATAAGAGATGTAAATATGCTATTTTGGTGGTTCCTGTATATATTTTATAACAGCACATATTTTTAACGTTGAGTAGAGCTCTGTATCATAAATTACATGCTTGTACCAAAAAGTCGTTCTTGATGGCTGAACGATCCTGATTGAATCTCTATGTTTGTGGGTTGTATTGTATACCGAGCTCTTCGTTTCATTGTAGCCCCTTGCGTCGAGTAAATTGCAGTAAATTTAACAAGAACACTCCCACCCCATCACACCCCGTAGCATCCTCATGCCATACCCCCGTTAACTCTCAGCATCTGCCCGCTAACCCACGCCGCACCTTCCCCACTTAAAAACCCTACGACTCTCGCCACCTCTTCCGGCTCCCCAATCCTTCCCGCTGGGTTCAAACCCCTAATCCTCTCCAACACAGCCGCGCTCTTACCCTTCAAAAATAGCTCCGTTCCCGTAGGACCCGGAGCAATCCCATTAACCATCACGCCCCCTCTTGCCAAGTCCTTCGATAGTACACGCACCATCTGCTCTACCGCGCCTTTTGAGGCTAGATAGGGGAGGTATGCTGGGTCCACCACCGACGCGTGTGCGAGCGTTGAAGAGACGAGCACTACCCGGCCCCCAGCACTCATGTGCGGGGCGGCGGCTTTAACAAGAAAGAGTGGCCCCTTCGTGTTGAGGCGCATAGTAGCGTCGTAGACTTCCTCGGTCAGATGCGCGAGATCAGCCATGGGGAGAACACCCGCATTGGCGACAACGATGTCTATTTTCCCGTATGTAGCGACTGTATGAGAGACGAGGGCGTCAATATCGGAGAGGGAGCCTGCGTCACCACGGAGGGCGAGGGCGCGAGGGGGGGTTGAGACAGGGACGAAGGATGTAAGAGTGGAGATCAGGGAGTCTGCCGTCGTGGAGTCGGAGGAGTAGTTCAGGACCACGTTGGCGCCGAGTGAGACGAGGTGTGTGGCTATAGCGGCGCCGATACCTTTGGTGCCGCCAGTAATGATGGCTGTTTTGCCAGATAGAGATGTTAGGGATGCCATTATTGGGTATTTGAGGTGTTAAGCGCTGCTGGACTGTTTTTGTGAAGGCTTGGGTATTGATGGAACAAAGAAACAGAACGGGGAAATCAAAGAGGAAACAAAGCTACTTATACCTCTCTAAAAAAAATATACCCACATCCACTCCCACACCCACGGTCGCGCGTTTTGGGAATCCTACTGTCGGCATTCTTCTGCGACTGTACTTATCGCCGACAGCATACATATATGCGGCCGACGCGGCCGGCGGGACCCTTGCGACTAGTGCGGCCGCAGCGGCCGCAGACTAAAGCTTAGACCCGCCACGATGTGGGGCCCCCGCAAGACCCCGCGACGACTCCGATGTGAGAACGGCATAGATGTCATGATTTGCTCTTCTTAGCCTGGACGAATACATGAATTTAAACAGGTGGAATTGTAGCTGAATGGAACAAAATAATGTCGGTGAGTAATGAGTTGGGGTGGTTATTCGGATGGAGTGAAAGCCGAAGCGGGTTTCTCTCAATGAAGACGACGTTCAATATGTCGTTGCAAAAGGAAATCAGCTAGCAAACATTAAACCTTATTACGGCCCTATCAGCACTCCAATCACGACTATTAGACACCCGTTACCAACATCTTTCTTGCACTCCCTGGACCTCTTCCAAGAGCCTCCCTGACGTTTTCCACACTGCTCACCTGCCCCACAACAACTGGTTTTCCAGCCTCTTCGAGCCCCTTTACATCCTTGCCATCACTACCCCGATCCCAAACCACTACCCCTCCAACCGCACCCACGTCTCTCTTATAAACCTCCACCGGCTCCCCTTTCCCCAGAGACTCTAGCACAAACACCTGTTTAGTCTCCCCATTTCCCGAGCTCGTCCCATTCTTGGAAACATACGTTGCTTTTCCCTCCTGTGTTGTACTAACACGCCCACTTGCCCCAGACTCAAGACCAGAGTCGAACACGCTACTGCCCCCCGTGAGATACTCAACCTCGCAGAAAGACGTAGCATTGATTGCGACATCGCCTTCGTGAGCAGGGTCAACGCGATACACACTGTCTACTACAAGAGAGTACTTAGCGCTCGGGCCATGGTTCTGGTCAGAGTTGAGGGAGTCCACAGCGGTGCGGGAGAGGTTCGTGAACTGCGCAACGCCATAGGCAGAGAGGTCGTTGCGGTTATTGTAGACGAGGTGTTGAGACCAGGAGACAATGCGAGGCCCCGCCGCAGTGGTTATCGTGGAATGAATATCGAGCTCGCGGTGCACGGATATCTCGGTGGAGAGCGTTACATTTGCTCCCGTTGGGTCCTGCGCTGTAGCCAATTTAGATCCCATCCCAAGACCGTCCTTTGCAATAGTGAGTGGCGACCCGGTAGTCACTTTCCCTGGCTCATCAAGCCACAAAAATACCTTCCCCGTTACAAGCCAACTGCTCCCCACCTCCTCCGCGATCGTTTTACCAGAGAGCCCCACAACCTTAATCTCGAAATTGTGTGGCAAGCCATCACTCAGCAACCCCAACCATGGCGAGATATCAACCTCGTATTCTCGCAGGTCAAACGCCTCGATACCCACGATCGGCCGCCATAAGCCAGGCACAATACCGCCTGTAAACACCACAGGGAAAGGCCACTTTACACCGGCCAGACGCCCGTCAATCAAAATTTGTACTTCACGCCAGGGCGAGAACCCTGGCAGCTCGCCCGTCGTGTTGGCGAATGTTGATGTGGCAGCCGAGGGAACATTGCTCCACCAGAACTCCTCGGCTGCTTGGCCGCAGGCAGAGAGGGAGACGGTGGCACGGTGCGCATTTCGGGGAAGAACAAGTTCAGTTAAGGCGCGTTGATTAGGGAGAGTGAAGACACTTGGCGAATTGGAAGCGGAGCGGCGGGCAGAGAGGGGGAGAATTAGATCGGCTGGTGATGGTGCAGTGGAATGGTCCGAGAAAGTGAGTGTCAGTGTCGTATTAAAAGCGCCGGTATACTTGTCGTCAAGTAGGTTCCCGAGGTCGAAGATGACTTTTTGGGGCTGCTTCCACATAGACAGGTAGGGTGTCATGTCCTTGATATATGTCCATCGGATCCCGGCCTCTGTAGGCTCAGCAGTGGATGTCCGCCACACCTCGGTGTCGTTGAGATACATCAGCGCCAGCCTGTCAAACTGCCGTCCTCGAGAAGTAACCGTAAAATTCATAACCACGCGGTTGAACTTGCAAGACGGCGGATTATAATTCCCTATCCACAGGTAAGCGTCGCCCAGATGTCGAACCCATAAGTATTACATACCCACAAACGGTTTGCCATAGCTGAGCCCGAACGAATGCTCCATGAGCAGCGCCGTGCATTCATTGCCGCCAACAGGAAAAGGCGCGTTCACCTGGAAGACCTCCAATACCCCATTTCCCGCTGCGGGCAGCACCACGTGCTGAGCGGATTCCCCTCGTCGCGCGATCCGGCCGATGTGCGCATTATTGTAGGAGACGCATAGAAAGGTGAGAAAAAGACATACTGAAAATATGACGCGCGGGTACGATGGCCATGGGGAGCGCTTCTTCTGTTCGCATGCGGGGAAGTCACTGGCTTTGGGGGTGTTATACAGTGATATTTCCCGCTCGTGCGAAAACGCGTCGAGGGAATGCCGTGCGCCGCCTTCTACAGCCATATTTGCCCAATTACCTACCAATTCTTTGGATATAGACATAGAAGACACAAACCTCTCGAGCTCGAAGAGCTGAGGGCAAAGTTATGTCTTAGCTTGCTTTGGTGACGCGAGGGGGATCTGCGAGACACACTTAAGACCTTCCTTTAATAGATTGATGTATTATTGATAACGCGATAAGCGAATCACCGACACCTTGGTGGGCTTACCACGATGTACGCGACTATGGCACTTTGAGCCTAGACAACTAAACAAACACCAACAACCAAGCACCCTCATGCTATTCTCGTCAATACGGAATGCGGACATCCAAAAA